>JACDNR010001041.1:0-59064 GCA_013421045.1 Propylea japonica | reverse complement strand
TTCTTCTAAATTCTCTGAAATTCTAACATATGTTCAATTACATCAACAAAGTCTTACCTTCTTCACCGAAATTTGGCTTGAACCATCCATCCCTGACAGTATAATTCATATTCCAAACTATACCCTGTATCGCGATGACAACAAGATAACCGTAGGTCACTGTGGAGTATGTATTTATGAACGGAACACCATTACACTTGCTCTAGGAAACACCATTCTTTGCTTCATTTCGATTCCAATGAAAACGAAAAACAAGCCTTACCATCTTTTGATGTCAATGTATGTGAATCTGCTCAGAGTTTCACTACCATTGCATCTTCGAGTTCTTCTAACGTTCTTCTTGCTACAGCTCAGGTAGAAATTCTCGGTGCCTGGGGGTCTTATAAAACTGTCAGAGTTCTTTTAGATAGTGGTTCCCAAACTAATATAATTACTAAAAAGTGTGTTTCTTCACTAGGGTTAACATTATCTAAATCATTTCTATGCATAAAAGGCATAGGAGAAAGATCATCTCCATCAACTTCCACTGCCACTTGCATAATCCGCCCCCGAGAAAGGATTCATCCAATCTTCACCTTCGATGCTGTTGTTGTCCCAAAATATGTTCAGACTTGCCAAACTTCACAACAAAATTTTCATTCCATAATTCACTGAATTTGGCGGATCCAAATTTCAATAAACCTGGTAGTGTCGACATACTTCTGGGAGCTGAAATATTTCCCTCTTTACTTCTTGATGGTCGTCAAGAAGGTGGAGTAGAAAAACCTTCAGCACTCGAAACTATTTTCGGTTGGGTCTTGATGGGTAGAACTCATTCTTCTAGTAAAGTAGTGACATCATTGCATGTGACTTTAGATTCATCTCTGAACGCAACTTAGAAAGCATTCTGGGAACTCGAAAAACTTCCAATTTTTGCATCAGAATCACATTCTTCCGATGAAATTCTCTGTGTAGAAATTTTCAAGAAAGATATCTCTCGAGATAGTAAAACAGGTCGTTTTAGTGTATCACTACCCTTCAAACAATCAATTCCCGTTTCATTTGGCGACACTTATTCATTGACATTGCGTCGTTTCTTGTTGCTGGAGAAACGACTCAATAAAGATTCCTCTCTACGAAAACAATATAATGATTTCATGAAAGATTATTTGGAATCCGACCATATGCCATTGGTAGAGTCAATGTCCTCTGATGAGTTCTCCTATTTTATCCCACACCATTGCGTTCTCAAACCCGATAGTACTTCCACCAAACTGAGGGTTGTGTTTGATGCTTCAGCAAAGGTGGCTGGTCATTCATCTTTGAATGATTGCCTTCTTACAGGCCAAAAGTTGCAAAAGGATATTGCCACCATCCTTCTCGATTTCGTACACATAAGTTTGTCATCACGGCCGATATACGACAAATGTATCGCCAAATTCTGATTCACACGAATCATCGTAAATATCAGCGCATTCTTTGGAGATTTTCACCCTCAGAATCCATTAAGTGTTATGAGTTAAACACTGTCACGTATGGGCTGTCTTCGGCTCCTTTTCTAGCGCTTCGAACCTTGCGTCAGTTGGCTATGGATGAAAAAGATAGTTTGTCCTTTTAGCCTTATAGATTGATTTCGGGTTCCGATGATGTTCGAAATGCTATTGATCTCAGAAATGAACTCATTTATCTTTTGAACAAAGGGGGATTCGAATTGCGAAAATGGGCCAGTAATGAGCCAAAACTCCTCGAAGAAATTCCAATAGAACATCAGCTGATGCAGTCATTTTCATTCACTGATGGGGAATTCATAAAAATTCTGGGACTTTGCTGGAATCCGAATATCGATACCTTTTCATTTGCTTCATCTAAAATAGATTCCATTTGCACGAAACATAGCATATTATCACAACTTGCCCGAATTTACGACCCCTTGGGTTTCTTAACTCCTTTTACTTTTTTTTCATGAAACATCTCATACAAGTTCTTTGGACTCAAGGTTTACAGTGGGACCAGACCCCTACTTCTGACATCGTTAACTGTTGGAACCAATGTACGTTTGAACTTTCTCATCTAGAAAATCTACGTATTCCTCGTTACATTTTTCGAAAAATATATATCAGATGTGAATTACATGGCTTCGGTGATAGCAGTGAAAAGGGTTATGCAGCAGTCGTCTATTTTCGTTTCATTTATTCATCAGGACAAATTGAAACTTTTCTCATTTGTGCAAAATCCAAAGTTGCTCCCATTAAGCGCATATCTCTTCCTCGTCTAGAGTTATGTGCTGCTCTATTATTAGCGAAACTTATTTCTCTTGTAGTCTCAACCTATCCATCAGGTATATTTTCTGACCTATTCGCCTGGTCAGATTCAACTGTTGCTCTTTCTTGGATAAAATCGTCCCCTCATAAGTGGAAATCTTTTGTGAGCAATCGAACCACAAAATTCAAAATCTTGTTCCGCCTGAAAACTGGTTTCATGTTAAATCAGAGGATAACCCTGCTGACTTTGGCTCTCTCGCGTTTAACTCCGCTAAAGTTGATAAATTGCAGTGAGTGGTGGTCGGGACCAGCTTGGTTGAGATCGAACCGAATTCTGAGCACTTCATTTATCGATTCTGAAGATTCTCCTCTCTGTTCGGAAGAAGAACGGAAAATTGTCCTGATAACATCAGTTCAGGCATCCTTAACTGATGACCTAATAACAAATCATCATCTCTTCCAAAAATTCAACGGGTTTTAGTAGCATATGTCTTAAGGTTCTGCTTCAAAACTCGAAATTCTTCATCGCCTTGCCAAGGCAAGTTGACATTTTCGGAGCTAACACAGGCCTTACTTTTTCTAGTGAAACAATTCAAGAAGATATATTTGCTGTGGAAATCTATCAGCTTCGAAAAGGCAAACTTTTATCGAAACCCCTCAGAAAACTTAATCCTTTTCTTGATTCAGATAATATTCTCAGGGTGGGCGGTAGAATTTCTCTTTCAGGGCTCTCTTTTGAGAGCAAACACCCTGCCTTACTTCCTTGCCAACATCCTCTGACGGACCTCATAATTCGTCATTTCCACCTCAAACACTTACATCCAGGTCACCAATCATTGCAATGCCTTATTTGTCAACAATTTTGGATACTTTCATCTAGACGAGCTATACATCGCGTGCTCTCCAAATGTAACACTTGTTTCCGTTTGAATCCCAAGCCAGTTCAGCCGTTTATGGGAAACTTGCCTTCTAGCCGTTTACACCAGGTAAAGCCATTTCAATGTGTTGGTGTTGATTTCAGTGGTCTTTTTCTTATCACTATGACAAGGTCAAGAGTTACTAAATATACAAAGGCATACGTTTGCCTTTTCATTTGTTTCGCGGTTAAGGCAATACACTTAGAGTTGGTTTCTGACCTTTCTTCAGAAGCGTTCTTAGCAGCATTACGACGCTTTATAGCACGTAGAGGTCGGTGTTATCGAATATTTAGTGACGGTGGTACCAATTTCCGTGGTGCCTACACTCTTTTACGTACTTTGTTCCGCAATGCTGCCGAGGCTGAAAATATTGATTGGAGTTTCAATCCTCCATCTGCACCTCACTTCGGCGGTCTCTGGGAAGCTGGTATAAAATCAGTGAAAACACATTTAATGAGAGTGATAGGTGAGCAGAAGAAATGACTTATGAAGAACTGTATACGGTTCTGACACAAATTGAAGCGGTTCTAAATTCACGACCCCTCTGCCCATTGAGCAGTGATCCAAATGACCTATCCGCCTTGACACCGGGTCATTTTTTGACTCTTGCACCCTTGACTGCGCTACCAGATGATGATTTGTCCCATTTACAAATCAATAGGTTGTCTCGATGGCAGTTGCTCTCGCGGCTTCATGGTGACTTTTGGAAACGTTGGCACACAGAATATCTACATACGTTACAACGACGTCAAAAATGGGATAATTATTCAGATTCCACCCTGAAAACAGGAATGCTTGTCCTCATCAATGATGGACCTATTTCTGCTTTGCGCTGGCGATTGGCAAGAATCGAGAAATTACATCTGGGTTCAGATGGAATAGCTCGTGTAGCTACCATTCGCACAAGCCAAAGTGCGATGCAACGAACCATTGTTAAGTTGTGTCCATTACCACAGCAATAATAGTAAATTTCAGTTTCAATTTTTTTTTTCTTTAAAATATGTATATTTTAGGTGGCGGCGGTTATGTTAATGCAACACTCATTATTTATTTTGTTCTAACTTTATTCTAAATTCAGTTGTATAATTATTTATTTTGTTTCGAAACAATCATTGAATCAACGCGTCGATTTCTTTAATTAATTTTCACATTTATTCGGTTCATTTATTTCATTTCATTTAATTGTAATAAAATACGGTGGGAAATCTCGGACTGCATATGGGGACATATGGGCGAGATATCAGTTCGAATTCTCGTTCCAAAAAGTGCGCTACGCCGTGATTGATTCAATCGAAACCACGAAATTTTTGGACATTTTCGCTATTTTCTGCAAGATGTTTCAAGACAATAGATACTGGGAAGTACCATCTTCACTCTGGCGTTCATACCAACAAAGGTAGGTCGAGTGCTTCCAACGTATCTTTTGTGTATTCTTTTTCCTTATTTTTTCAAATTTTCTGAGCCTTCGTAAATTCGCTTAAATTCATTTACTTCAGAAAAATTCCAAAATTCTGTATTATTTGCAAGACTTGTGAAAAACACGATTGTTTACGAAAAGCAAGATACCAGCTACTTATTCTTCATCAGTACATTGAATTATTCGACATTAAAAATACTGCCAATGGCAATATAGAGCGTCTACCGACACTCTCAAGAATTAATATGAGAAACTTACGTATGGGCTGATCTCCTGCCTCAAGAGGATGGGCCTCGGACGAGTCCAACGGCTGGCTGGAGGCCTCGGTGCTGAAAAATACTTGTGATGATTTACAAAGAATATGAAAATATTTTTCAAAGTTTCACATACCCTCACCGGCAAAATAATCGACCCACGCGAAAAATCGATAAATAAAATTTGTTTTTTATAATATGTTATTTCTTTTCCGATTTGATTGGCACTTTTTTTCAATCGTTGGTAAGTTCATTCGAAATCAATCCACAGTTTCGAATTTCATAGGGGCGAAACGAAATCTGTTTTTTGCTTTGAAACTACCTGTGGTATTCCCCAGATGTTTCACCATCTGATTTCCTCATTTAATCGCCAAGACACATCTTTCCTAACAATTTCATTCTTCATTTTGAACAATATCTTATTTTTGTTGAAGATACAGGTTTTCAGTAAAACATTAAACTTCGTTAAGGCTAACAGTTCCCCAACAAATTCAACCTAAATTCCTGACCTAATGAAAATAAACTGAAAATTAAGTAAAAAAATAACGTGTTTTCCGCCCAGGCGCGGATAACAGGTGCAATTCATCTCAACATGCCCTCATTAAGGTTTTGAATCAATTAGAGCATCACTGAGCTGCTGCAAATTTTCAGGATTTGTTAGGCGAAATCGAATTTTCCTCCCAAGAGTCTCCAAACATGCCCTATTGGGTTCAAATCTGGGCTTAGAGCAGGCCAATTGAATAATTGGATATCGACCTCTACTAAATCTTTCTGGCAATCCTTGCCACATATCGACCTCTACTAAATCTTTCTGGCAATCCTTGCCACATGCGGTTGGTCATTATCATCCGTTATGACGAAACCGTCTCCAATAACCGGTGCAAAAGGAATAACATGTGGCAGAGCCACTTGTTATATGTTTCACCTAGTTTTCATTACTTTTGGAACCAAGGTTAAATCTGTGTAAGTACTTTCATAGCCATAACGAAATATTGCTCTGAAAACCCTGTATCTTTAATAAAAATTGAACTATTGATATAAATGAAGAACAAAATTGTCGAGAGAACATTTGTCTTGAGGACGGAATAAGAAATCACACGGTGAAACAACTGGAACACACCAGAGACCTAAAGTTTGGGTAAAAAAACAGATTTTGTTTCGGCCTGTATTAAATGACGTAATTCGAGTTCTTGTAATTCAAAACTTGCGATTGATTTCGTATGATCCTACCTACAACAGTGAAAAAAAATCATTCAAATCAGACTTGAAACAAAATATTTATGAATTAACCAACTTCATCGATTTTTTGAGTAGATCGATTTTTTTGCCGGTGAGTGTAGTTCTACTACCCATCATTCACCATATAACAAATTAAAGTTTGAGTGAGTATACTTGATGAAGATTACCATCAATCGATTATCAATTCACAGATTTTTCTGTAGTACCTTATAGTCTAAGAGCTGGCTACGGAGGGGTAAGGGTCACTAGGTGCAAGGGTAATTTTATCGTTCACAGGTTCGATTGTTACCGACATAGCGTGAGGCGGGCAGCCAGAAGGCACACTGGAAGAATAACGCAAGGGTAGGGGGTTAAACATGCAATTTTTTTACGAAAAAAAAGTCATAAGGTGCAAAGATGGCAATTTGTAGAATAATCGAAGGTAGTATGAGTAAGCAGGAAAAAACATTGCCAGAAGGCTGAGTGGAAGAATAACGCGAAGGGAGGGGGTTAAACATGCATATTTTTTTTGAAAAAAAAAAGTCATAAGGTGCAAAGATGTCAATTTGTAGAATAATAGGAGGTAGTATGAGTAAGTAGAAAAAAACATTGCTAGAAGGCTAAGTGGAAGAGTAACGCAATTTTTACGAAAAAAAAAGTATGAGGTGCAAAGCTGGCAATTTGTAGAATAATAGGGGATAGGATGGGTAAGTAGGAAAAAACATTGCCAGAAGATCAAGTGGAAGAATAACGCGAGGGGAGGGGGTTAAACATGCAATTTTTTTACGAAAAAAAAGTCATAAGGTGCAAAGATGAAAATTTGTAGAATAACCGAAGGTAGTATGAGTAAGCAGGAAAAAAACATTGCCAGAAGGCTGAGTGGAAGAATAACGCGAAGGGAGGGGGTTAAACATGCATTTTTTTTTCGAAAAAAAAGTCATAAGGTGCAAAGATGGCATCTTGTAGAATAATGGGAGGTAGTATGAGTAAGTAGAAATAAACATTGCCAGAATGCTACGTGGAGTAACGCGAACGGAGGGGGTTGAACATGCAATTTTTACGAAAAAAAATCATGAGGTGCAAAACTGGCAACATGTAGAATAATAGGGGGTAGTATGGGTAAGTCGGAAAAAACATTTCCAGAAGACCAAGTGGAAGAATAACGCGAAGGGAGGGGGTTAAACATGCATATTTCTTTCGAAAAAAAAGTCATGAGGTGCAAGGCTGGCAATTTGTAGAATAATCGAAGGTAATATGAGTAAGTAGGAAGAAAATTGCCAGAAGGCTAAGTGGAAGAATAACGTGAAGGAAGGGGTTGAATCTATTTTTCCGAAAAAATTCATAAGTTGGAAAGATGGCATTTTGATTCTACAAAATTTTCTCCGATTATTCTAATCGGAGATAGTATAAGTAAGTAGGAAGGAGTTAAACCAG
The DNA here is from genome assembly GCA_013421045.1 of Propylea japonica. Taxonomy (NCBI): domain Eukaryota; kingdom Metazoa; phylum Arthropoda; class Insecta; order Coleoptera; family Coccinellidae; genus Propylea; species Propylea japonica. The sequence continues at coordinate 51,584 of JACDNR010001041.1, read as the reverse complement.
CATCTTTCTTTTGAAAAAAATAGTCATAAAGTGCAGAATGGACGATATGTAGAATACAAGTAAGAAGAAAGAAAATTGTCAGAAGGCTAAGTGGAAGAATGACAAAGATATCAGCGATACAAAGAGCATCGGCATCCTTCTCGATATTTCAATTTTATTGAAAGAATCTGGCACTTCGTTTACATAATTTGAGACATTTCATGTCACCTTTGGTCCTTTGGATAAATGCCAGAAGTCGAATTGAAAGAGCAAATGAATTAATATATTTCATTTTCATTAAAAGGGCAATAATAATACTGGATATTTTTCCAATCCATTTTTCGTTCACACTCCGAACTTTTCCACTTTCAGCAGTTTGTCGTTGACTGCCACAAATCCAGGTTACGGTCCCTTTTGAATATTCGCTCATACTACCCCCTATTATTCTACAAATTGCCAGCTTTGCACCTCATGATTTTTTTTTCGTAAAAATTGCATGTTCAACCCCCTCCCTTCGCGTTACTCTTCCATTTAGCCTTCTGGCAATGTTTTTTTCTACTTACTCATACTACCTCCTATTGTTCTACAAATTGCCATCTTTGCACCTTATGACTTCTTTTTCGAAAAAAATTTGAATGTTTAACCCCCTCCCTTCGCGTTATTCTCCCACTCAGCCTTCTGGCAATGTTTTTTACTGCTTATTCATACTACCTTCGATTATTCTACAAATTGCCATCTTTGCACCTTATGACTTTTTTTTCGAGAAAAAAAATTGCATGTTTAACCCCCTACCCTTGCGTTATTCTTCCAGTGTGCCTTCTGGCTGCCCGCCTTACGCTATGTCGGTAACAATCGAACCTGTGAACGATAAAATTACCCTTGCACCTAGTGACCCTTACCCCTCCGTAGCCAGCTGTCAGTCTATTAACAAATCAACCTTTCGGTCGATGGATATCACACAATTATTATATTTCAGACATACTGTGCAATGAAGAATAAGTCGAAGTAACCCTTTCTCGGACGCTTTGTAAGCGCTCGTTCTACTTAAACAAGTGGTATATCGTTTTGCCCAAATGTCTTTAATTTTCGAATTTTGAGCCGAAAATGGTCTCGAACGAAAGGGTTCGACTTCGTAATGACGAATTCATGGTCAAATTCAATTCTGTCCGTAGAACGATAATTTTCGATTGTCCTAGAGACTTTAGATTTTCAGGGTGAGTTCGTTTCCCAAATGCCGCAGCTGAATTCGTTAACCAGCTAAATCGTACATGGTGCTCTATAAAATATGGTCATCCAAAATTTTTGTTCCTCAATATCTCAGACAAAACGAAATCAATCGAAATGAAATTTTTCGACCACATGCAAGATGCTCGTAATAAGCCGCATGCAGAATATTGTGGCAATAGTGTTAACAGAATCATAGAAAATTTAATCGGAATATCGAAAAGAAGAATCTATATATCCGATTCGATTGAAATTAATTATAATTATGAGAATGAAGATTGATATGCTGAATGTTCGTGCAAAATTTCAAGGCGATGGCAGCATCCGAATTCATTCAGATGCTACTCATTCTGTTATAAATAACAAACCAGTTTTTACAAATTTTTACACAGAGAACCAATTACTTTGCTATCGAAAGTTCTTTCAAAATTTTGCTCACATCGTGTCGACTTTTACAAAATGCCTCAAAAAGGAGCTGAAATGATGACCCAGAATATGTTTCGGCATTTCAAATATGTAAAAAACCATTAATGAATGCAACAATATTAGCTTACTTAGAGTTCGAAAAATCCATCAAATTAACCACCGATACTTCGAATGTTGTTATTGGAAGTGTATTAGTTAACACAATCAAATATTCCTCTAGCATATTATTCTAGAATTCTAAATTCGGCAGAAAGAAATAAGTCAACTATCGAAAAAAAAATTTGGATTCTACCAAACATTTCAGATCATACCTTTTTGGACAAAATTGTACCATAATCCTCTTGTTAGTTTGCATTTGAGACAACCTATAATTTATGTATCAAGCACTGAAGAAGAATTTATCGCTGCAGCATAACTTCACCTGAATAATAAGTGCAAAAGAAAGATCTTACCTGCTGCAGGGGAAGATTCAGCCGGTGCAAGTGAGGGTGGGGGAACCTCCAAAGGCAGAGCTGGTACGCCTGAAGAAATATTGCGCTGATCAAATAATATTCTAGAACTGATGTCTTTATATTGAAATTTCCAAAAAATATGGTTTTTTCTTCATAACTCCTGCATTTTTAGACATATTCAGTCCAAATTATTATTACTCTTAAAATTACATGGAGATTCGCCCTCTTAAGTTGTGACATACTATTATGTACCACCCCGTATATTACTTGTCGAAAAAAATGTTTTTCCTTCACGAAAAAACACCAGTGCTTTCGTCGATTGTTGCCATGATCAAAATCCACGAATTGAAGTTTGAATAGTCCCCGGCGAATATTTCCCGTTTCCTAACATCTAAAAATGGCTTGGTGGTAAAGGTTTATGTAAGGGCAACGAAGAAGTTATCGAAGCTGTAAATCAGTATTTTGAGGAGTTTCTCAACGTTTGAAAATGGTATACCAAAATTATAACACCGTTATGAGAAATGTATCACCGTTGGTGGAGATGAGGTTGACAAATAAAGCAAAATAAATTTAAAACATCGTTTTTCTTGGTGAAACGGAAACTTTTCACGTCACCCTCTTATGCCCAATTGTTGTCATAACTGATTATTTTTATATATAATATTATATTATGCAACGAGCGTATAATAATACCTATAGTATATAACAGCCATTATACACGAGTATCATACTAAACTTCATCCACGACTACTGAATATATTTCTGGAATATTTTAACATTTGTCGACTGTGACAAGACCTTTCTATTACAAGTGTGGAAAAAGTCAAGTTGACGCATGAGAAAGTTTTGGGAAACTTGTATATTTTGTAAGCAAAATTGCTTCAATTGATGTTATAATAGTAGATTTGGCGCTTGGTCGATAAGGTAAACTCTTATTTGTTAGTTGGAGTACTTAAGAATACTGAAGAAATATCAATTTGAAGAATATAATATCGAAACTGAATCTATGGAGCACCTGACAGCAGTGAATAAAATCTGATTATTCACTTGTGATTAATTGGTTATTATTATGGCCGTGCGAACAGACGTATGACGGGTGGATTATTCAATAGTCGTGGATAAAATTAAATTATATAGCCTTGAAATTGAAAAGAATTGTACTATATTATAAACTTCGTATTTACCTAAATCAATCTGCTCTTTTTTGGTTTTAGGAGCCCTCCTCCTCCTTCGACTACCTGAAATAAAAAATATTATTAGAATCAGATCAATCCCAAAAGAATCATAGTACAATCTTAGCCACAGCAGCAACTTCTATCAGTCATGTAGTACCCAGTAGAGATGGAAAACTGGGTCCTTATAAACTGGCAGACCATCGATTAAAAATGGAAGATGTTGCTTTGCTTCAGTAAACAAATTCTTTTGAATAATGATCATCGGGAATGACGGAGTTATACGGAAGTATCGTATAATTATTATTTGACATCGAAATCAGACTTGGAATGGGGTTCAGGGGTTGAAATTTCCACCCTAAACATTCACGCTCGATTTTCGAAGGAAAAAAGTGATACCTGCATCACTAAACTTGGCAGAAATATTCTTCAGGACATTATTATTTGATATCGAAAAAAATTTACTCGCGTTGGGGTTGTAATTTTAACCACCATGTCCAAATTTCTTTTTCGATATCAAAAATAATGTCCTGAAGATTGTTCCTTCCGAATTTGGTGATGCAGGTATTACAGTTTCGTTATTTTCGGAACGTCATCTTTGAATTCTAATAGAATGCAATAATGATTCGAATAGTTCTTGCTTTATTTTTTATAATACAAATATATCTTATGAAGAAAGGCTTCATTTTACTAATCATTCTCATTCACCTATTTCTCCAACATCTCGTCGAATTCATATGATTAAACTGGATCGATGCGTACGCCACTGGTTCCGGCGTTCGGGTGTTTCCGTATATTTTGGCCGCTATCTTTGGCCGCTCTCTTCACACCGGTTGCCTGCGACTACACTCTTTGTCGAAGCTACAATTTGGCTTTACATATATTTGCTAAGAAGTTAACTTATGGCAGAGAAGTGGAAGCAAACCTGAAGTTTATTGAAACCTCATTTTACCATGAACATCAGGTACCACAGAAGACCCAAGGGTGTATTAGAAGCAGAACCATTATTTGAACCTTTTTTTTAGATCAGTAGTTATAAGTTTGTGAAGCTTGATTGATTGTGATTTGAATTGTGAATTTAGATTTGTTCTTTTTTTTCAAATATTGTTGAAAAACCTGACTGAGAATTTTGTTGTTAAGCCTGTATTGTTTCCTTCAATTTTTATATTCATATTCATTTTAATCATTTTATGTTATACGCGCACGCTATGAGCTCGGCATGCGCGCACCCTCTTTACTAATGGCACGAGGGGAGCTTGCCCCTGCGGTACTGCAGCTGTTGGGCGTTGGCTCTCGTTCGACCATTCGAGCAAAGCATCCCTTCACGTACACATGTACATTTTATTCAATACTCAATTCTCATAACGTACGTAGTACAATCATACATTTATTTTCAAGTGAATCAGCATTATACAAATTAAATCATTTTAAAAATCACCCAGTGAGTGTTTTATTCATCATCACCATCGAAGAACATCAAGTAATTTAGTGAAAAATCTCACGAGATCGAACATGGTCCCTTCGAGCCGCATGTGAACCAAGCTACATCAAATCAAGCAAATCGAACAATTCAGGTCCTTCGAATCAATCAACAGTGTCTCCAGATCAGCTGATCCAATTGGAAATATCAAGTAAGCCTTTCCTTTTTCTTTTCTGCTTTCCTTGCTTCATTCTGAATTGCTTATTGCTGTATATTATACGCTCTCATTTGTCAAAATGTCTGAAGAACAGATCAAAACTTTACGTTTCAAACGCGGTAACATTCAGGACAAATCACACGACTTTCTAACTTCATACCAACTGTAACGGATGATAGCAGTTTAGAAGAATTAAATACACGTATAGAAAAAATTGAACGCTTTGGAATCAATTAGATGACATTTCAACTGAACTAGAGATCATTGATACAAAAACAACAACTGAAATTCATCTTACAGAGAGAACGAATCTTGAAAATTTTTATTTCAAAACCATCGGCCAAGCAAAGAGGTTGATAAAAACAGTTTTCACCTGTTGATGTAGGCTCCTTTTCTAACGCTCACAGTTATCAAGACAGTTCCAATGATTCAACAATTCGCACTACAAATGCAAAATTGCCAAAATTAAATTTACCTGAATTTCATGGAGCATATGAAAAATGGCTCCAATTCTCTGAAACATTCAAAGCAATGATTCATAATTGCCAATCAATCAATAAAATTCAAAAATTTTGGTATTTGAAATCATGTATTAAAGGTGAAGCTGCAAATGTTCTGACAGCTTTGGAAGTATCTGAAGCAAATTACGACAAAGCGTGGGATCTCCTCTGCGAGCGTTACGAAAACAAAAGGTCATCATTCAAACACATTTAAATGCAATTTCTGATATTCAAAACATTCAAAAAGAATCTCACATTCTACTCAGAAGCATTATTGATACTGTCAATCAACATCTCAGAAGTCTTGAGTCTTTGGTATTACCTGTGGACAAATGGGACACCATAATCATTCATTTAGTTTCTTCCAAATTAGATTCAACAACTAAGCGTGAATGGGAAGAACACGCATAAAACATCAAATCAGATTTTCCTACATTCAAAGAATTTATACTTCATTTCTAAATCAACGATGTCAATTACTAGAAGGTTTACACCCAAACAAAAAAGTTTTCAATTCAACAAAGCCTTTTACAAAAAGAAACTACTTCGATTCAAGTGTTGCGCATGTCGCTACCACAGATCCGATATGCATATTTTGTAAAAAAGATCATTTCATATTCACATGTGCAAGTTTTCTGAAGCTCGGTGTACCACAGCGTATAAAGGAGGTCAGAAAACTCAACGCATGTAACAACTGCCTACGTAAGGGACACTCAGCAAGAGATTGCAAAAATCAACACTCTTGCAAAAAATGTTCATTAAGACACAATACTTTATTACATTTAGAAAAAGAAAAATCTTCTACTGAACACAACTTAGCACCTTCTCAAAATAACGAAACTAGTAATTTACAATCTGTTTCTAATATTTCACAATCAACTCTCACTGCTTGCTCTGCGGAATATACACATAGTGATTCATATGTTATGCTGCCTACAGCAATCGTACTTATTTTTGATAAATACGGTAATTCTCATGAATGTCGAGCTATTCTCGATAACTGTTCTCAATCAAATTTCATCACTGAAAAATTATTCAAAATCTTACAACTTCCTACATCAAACGTTACACATTCAGTTGAAGGTTTCGGTTCGAACATAACATCCGTACTTCATAAAACATGGGCTACTTTAAAGTCAAAAACAAACTCTTATATTCTAAAAGATGTACCTTTTTTGATATCCAATAAAATTACAAAGGATTTACCCGCTATTTCAGTCAACTTGGACAATCTCAAAATTCCACCCAACGTTGTTTTGGCGGATGAAAGGTTCAATGAGACTGGTCCAATTGATTTACTCATTGGAGCTTCTATTTTTTGGGATCTAATTTCTATTGGACGCATAAATCTACCGGGTCATCATGCAATTTTACAAAAAACAAAACTTGGTTGGATATTTTCCGGGCCTCTACCCATATCACATGAAATCAATTCAGAATCAATTTGCAATGTAACATTACAAAATAACAATATTCATGACTTGCTAGAGCGCTTTTGGAAAATTGAAGAACAGCCAGCGAAAATTCAATATTCCCCAGAGGAAGCAGAATGTGAAAAACATTTTGTAGATACTACAACACGCGATGAAACAGGCAGATTTGTTGTCAGTTTGCCTACAAAAGAAAACATAAACCAGCTTGGCGAATCTTTCGACCTCGCTCTAAAAAGGTTCTATGCCGTTGAGAGAAAACTTTTGAAAAATCCTCAGTTCAAGGAACATATGTCTCATTACATGTAATGAATACGAAAAGCTCGGACACATGACCAAAATAAATACTTCAAATGATTCAACTCAAGATACGCGAGATGGCGTCAACGAGTAATCCTGAATTTCCATTTTGCAAACGTAATATTGCAAAATCCGGCATAAAATGTTCGGTTTGTACTAAAGTTTATCACAGTTACTGCAGTAGGAAAATGGGAAAGTGTTGTGATGGTGAAAAGTTATTTCCATCAACGGTCAATGATATCGTTATAAACAGTGAATCGTCAACCCAGGATTTATTGCTGAAAATAATTTTTGAGATGGAGAGTAAAAACAAAATACTCATTGAAAACTCAAAACTAGCAGAATTTAAAATTTCCATGTTAGAAAATGAAATCGCCCAGAAAGATAAAATTATACTCGATCTAAGAAGTAAAAAAGGTAAACAAGATAAGGAACCACTCGAAGCAGACACCGTTCTTGAAGACCTCACCGAGCCTGCGCCAAAGATCGCAACAGGATCGTCAAGAATCGGCCCATTACCGAGACTTTCCGTTGCCATACCCCGTGAAATATCTGTTTGTAAACAAACTACTATTCGCGAGATGAAAAATCGTAAACAAGCTACTTCGCCCATAGATAACCTCACTTTGCCCACTGTATGTGTTGGTGATACTCAGACCCAGGTTTCCAGAATTACACCAAAGGTCAATGATGAAACAGAGTGGCAGACTGCCTCTCGCAGAAAGGTAAAAGGGAGAAAACGAGCTCTGGTTGTTGGTAATTTCACTGGTTCAACTAATGTTGAGGGCATAATGAAATATAAAGCTCTGCATGTGTCCAACTTGAAGCCTGAAACTAAGGCAGAAGATCTCCAAATGTTCCTATTGAAAACTTTTTCTGATGTGAAATGTGAATCCCTAACATCTCGCTACCCTGAAAGCTATTCGTCCTTTAAAGTTCTCATCCCAGTTGAGGAATACGATAAGGTATCAGTTCAGGCACACTGGCCAAATAGAGCAAGTGTACATAATTTCTACCAGCGCAAGTCAGCACACATAAACACATAGCTGATTCTGTTCTTAAGTTGAGAATATTGCAGTTAAATGTCCAATCCATCATGAACAAAATCGATAAAATTACACTTCTGATAACTGAAAAGAATCCTGATTTATTCTGTATTGTTGAACATTGGCTACCGAAAGAAGGCATGGAAATTATCCAGTTCCCTGGCTATAAACTGGCAACAAGTTTCTGTAGATCGACTCGTGAGCACGGAGGGGTTGCTATTTTCGCTAGAGACTGTTTGGTCACTCAGGAAGTAAAGGTGATAAAGTTCACAGAAGAAATGATATGTGAGTGTTGTGCTGTTAAGCTGATGCTCGGTGAAAGTGCGTTTGGGTTCATCGGTGTTTACAGACCACCATCAGACAATTTTGAGACATTCATTACAAATATGTCTAATTTAATACAGTACTGTTCTAGAAATGTCGAACATGTATTTCTCTGTGGTGATCTCAATGTTGATTATCTACAGGTGAGTTCAAAAAGGAGAGAACTTCCGGATGATTTATTTGACTGTTTTCGATTAAAAATTACTTCATCAGATCCAACACGAGTTTACACCAATGTATTGGGTCATACTTCCTATTCAAAGATTGGTTATATTGTAACAAATTTTGACTTAAGAAATTGTAAATCTGATGTATTTCCAGTTCAATTCGGTGATCATAGTGCATTTTACTGGACGTTTTCATTGATAATATAAAAGCACGGCCTGAAAATTGCTTTCAACGTAAGTTGTGCAGAAATATGTCCTCTCAAAATTTGATAAAGTTAGCTGAAGATATCTCCAAACATTCTTTTGCTGCAACATTTAAGTTGAGTATTGATGGAGAGATGATTTCTGAAGATGTCGATGTAGCCAATTCGTTTGCGAAATATTTTTCTGAAGTTGCTAAATTGACTTTAGAACGGAATTACGGTAATGTACTCAGTCGAACTTGCACAACTTCCCCAATTCGTGACAATACCTTTTACTTTCACCCTGTAGATAAAACTGAAGTCATTGGTGCAATAAATCAATTAAAGAATAAAAAGTCCATCGGACATGATTTGGTTTCTGTCAAAATATTGAAGTTAATAGCCGATGATATTTCTGTACATTTCGCTCACCTCGTTACTTGCAACTGTAATTCCAATACACAAAAAAGATGATACTCATGATCTGGCGAACTATCGCCCAATTTCCATATTAAGTGTGTTCTCCAAAGTTATAGAAAGATTAATACTCAACCGAATGATGTCGTTTTCAGTCAAATTTAATATAATTGCCGACAGCCAACATGGCTTCAGATCAGGACGTTCGACCGGGACGGCCGTCATTGATTTTCTCCAATACGTCCAGTCATCTCTAGACGAGGGTTATGTTGTTGCTGGTATTTTCTTTGACCTCTCACGTGCCTTTGATACCATCGATCCTAGTTTCCTCGAAAGTAAACTCTATAATATCGGATTTCGGGGTACTTTCCTGAGATGGATTATTAGCTTCATAACACATCGTAGATTGAATGTAAGGGTGGGTAAATCATGCTCTTCTGAATTCGAAACTGAACTTGGTGTCCCACAAGGTTCAGTACTGGGACCAATACTTTTTATTTTATTCATAAACGACTTACCGGGCCATATAAAGGCTAAAATAATAATTTTTGTTGATGATACCTCTTTTATTCTGAGAGCAAAAAGTTTGAAGGACCTTATTGAGTTGTGTGAATTACTTTTAAAGAACCTTAGATCATGGTGCCAGACAAATAGGCTTATACTAAATGTAAAAAAAACTGAGGTGATTAAGTTTGAACTGAGAAAATCTTCCCCGTTAACTCTGAACACTGAAAATGATGTTATCTGTAGCAAAGGCTTCACCAAGTTTTTGGGTGTAATTATCGACAGCAATTTGAGATGGTCCGAACACATCACTTACATCAGTAAAAAACTATCATCATCCTTTTACGCCTTAAGCAGACTGAAGAGCTCGCTTCCACCCGATGCACTATTGAATGTCTATTATGGACTAGTATATTCTCATCTGTCATATAACATCGAGGTCTGGGGCAGGTCAATCGACTTCAGTAGAGTGTTCATCGCACAAAAACGTATTTTACGTATGATATTTGGACTCAGCTCACGAATGTCTTGTAAGCCAATTTTTCACGATCATAAAATACTGACTGCTCCATGTATTTATATTTATAAATGTCTTCTCTACATCAAGGATAATGAAAAACAGTACGTTAAACTCTCTAGCTTCCACAACTATAATACAAGAAATGACAATTTGTTGTCCATACCGAAGCATAACACTAGCAAATTTGAAACATCTCCAATGTATATATGTGTTAAGTTATTCAATAAATTACCAGATAATATTGAAATTCTGTACAGAAATCGTTTTCGTACAGCCGTGAAGGCATTGTTGTACGAGAAATGTTATTATAGTGTAGATGAATATCTCTGTGATAGTCTCTAAGGTTTCTGTACTGTCTTAATTTTTTTCTGTATTTTTTTGACCTATCCTATACATTGTAAAATGTCTCACAGGATGAATAAAGATTTATTTATTATTTATTATTATTATTATTATAATTACCCCATCATGGAGTAATGAAGATGTCCAGCGCTACGACAAAACTTCGCGTTGTCTTCGACGGTTCAGTGAAAACTTCCAGCGGCATCTCATTGAATGATGTTTTAATGGTCGGTCCTACAATCCAGGACGATTTATTTACAATAGTAATCAGATTTCGTAGTAATAAGTACGTCGTCACTGCAGATATAGAAAAAATGTATAGAATGGTAAAATACGATCTGATCAGCGTGACTTACAACGGATATTATGGCGTTCTGACCCATCTCAATCACTCAATCATTTTCAATTAAACACATAGACTACAGGCCCGTGTTGAAAAAATTATGGGTCATTTGAACCACCAGGTGACCTATCTAGAACGATATAAGAGCATATACATAATAATAAGATTCAGCAATATGCCGTCACTTGTAAGCTGTCCAACTGGGTGCAGGTGAGCGTTCGAAAGTACATGTAGAGTGGGTACAGTTTGGTCATATATTTTTGTACGGCATTCTCAAACACCGATAGATCCTTGAAAAATAATTTGAAAACGCGCAGTGCCGTAAACAAATTTGGAGCCACAAAGTCGAATTTTTTTTTTATTTTCCGACAATTACCAGGGTAAATTTGGTCATTTGATTTGTACGGCATCTATGTCATACTATTTCAATACTGCTTCTAATCCATTATTCCGCAACGCCGTACAAAAATCATGCGACAATGGCAAGGGCGTAGCCAGGAATTAATTTCGGGGGGGGGTTTTGACATTTTGGCAATTGACTTTGTAGGTGCCGGGAATTGTGAGGGTTGCTTTCTGTAGCAATTATTTGTTGTTTTAAGAATTCAATAATCCTTTCCTACTAGATTTTCGTAGATGAGTTAGTTTAAGTGCAAAATGAAAGATTATTTTTGCAACAAAAATAACTCTGAAACATTTCGGGGGGGGTTTGAACCCCAAACCCCCCCCCCCTGGCTACGCCCTTGGACAATGGGAAAAATCGAGGGTTGCAATCCCCTCTTTTTCCGTGGTCCAGAGGGTGATTTGAAAAAGTACGGCTTCGGTTCCAAAATATTATCTAGCACTCAAAAGTACTATTGAAAAATAATGCCGTCAAAAAACTGATTGTTCATTCGAATGTACATCAATAGTTATCTTAATTTTTTTCGTATCCTTGATTTAAAAACTTTAAAGTCATTTGATTCTGTACGGGAATTTTTTTTTTAACATTATATTATAGAATACAATTGTTATATAGTTTTCCGTTCAAAAAAAAACCGTTCTAAAAAAATTTAAAGAGAAATACAAAAACTGAAATTTTGAAAATTATTGTAAAAGTTTAAATGTCATAGATTAATGAAATATAGCAGTTTTCTACATTTTTCTTCTTGTTTTTAATTGTAATAACATTGATGAATTAGGAAAAAAAATATGCCGTAAATTTTTATGCAGGCCATATCTTTCAGGCTGATACAGTACGGCTTTAATATATTCTTGAAGAGAACAATTGGTAATATGATAAAATCACTATGACGTCTAGCTGAACTAAAACAGTGTGTATATTATGTCCAAGAATTGAAACTGTCAATCCCAGAATCAACAGTTTTGTATACTTTTTTGTTTAATACAGGGTTGGGATAAAGTTTGGCACAAAACTAATATCTTTAAAACGAAACGGGCGATATTTCTGAAATTTGGCAGCTGAGCTTAATGGACCACGATGCATCTGATGAGCATATTTTATTAACGAGATACTTCCGGTTTAACCGGAAATGCCATCAACTTCTTTAATTTAAATGGCACACCCTATATATTTTTACAGATTTTGAAAGAGCTTGGAATTTCGCATGCGCACATACTGGGTTTAGTGTAAAAAATCTAAAAAATATTTTCCTTTTCGATCAAAAACTTTTTTAATTATATGGGACCTCCTGTATATCTTTGCAGATGTTGATAGATCTTGGGATTGCGAATGCTCACATACTGGGTTTAGGGTAAAAATCTCAATAATATTGTCCTTTCCGTTCAATAGATATGTGTTTGGTGCCATACTTTATCCCAACCCTGTATATACATCAAACATTATTGATACATACATATATTATAATTAATTGTTTCATTGTAATGAAGTCGTCATAAAAAAACAATCATTTTTGTTCTAGTTCTCGGTGAAGTTATTTTTGGAAATTTCGTAAAAAATTGTCGATTTTCGGGAATAATTAAAAATATTAGCGATATAAATCGTATTTTGAGATGTGTACGTAATAGGCGGTCGATATTCAATTTTTACCAGATACGTTCCTCTTGATCCTATGTCGATCCGGGTCGGAGGAGATAGCTTTAATCGGGGATCGGTTCGAATGCCACAGCTGCAAAATTTGTCGTCCCCGAAATTTGAAATATCGATAATTTCTAAACGAAAAGAGATATCGTATCGATTTCTTCTGCAAAAACGTAGATTTCGCGATTCCGCGTCGATAGCGATCGATATCGACCCCCCGCGACCCTCCTTAGGGTCGAAAAAAATTTTGAAAATCCCGATTAGTAGGGATTTTTCGCGATTTTCGGGAATTTTTTTAATACCCCGGGACCTCGCGACCCCTCGAAATATAGCAAACGCCGTAGCCGCAACCTTTCTCTACCCGATCCAACCATCAAAATTTAGCTAAAACCACCCCCCGAGCTCCAGCTCACTCACCAACGACAAACCCCCAAAATCACCCAATCGGTTGCCATGGATATTATTCTTTTAGTATATTAGTATAGACTATATTATATTATATTGTTATCATATATTGATAAGTCGTATTATTTTGAAAGCCGATCCTTTCAAGGCGGGCGGCATGTATTGTTTCCTTCATTTTTATATTCATATTCATTTTAATCATTTTATGTTATACGCGCACGCCTATGAGCTCGGCATGGCGCACCCTCTTTACTAATGGCACGAGGGGAGCTTGCCCCTGCGGTACTGCAGCTTTGGGCGTTGGCTCTGGTCGACCATTCGAGCACAAAGCATCCCTTCACGTCACCATGTACATTTATTCATTAACTCACTCTCATAAGTACGTAGTACAATCATACATTTATTTCAAAGTGAATCAGCATTATACAAATTAAATCATTTAAAAAATCACCCAGTGAGTGTTTATTCATCATCACCATCGAAGAACATCAAGTAGATTTAGTGAAAAATCTCACGAGATCGAACAAAGCCTACCCTGAGAACTCTATCTTGGTGTATTTCCTGGGATACAAATACGGGGTCTTTATAAATGATTGTAACATCGCAGTTGGCTATGAATTATTTTCATTTTGCTGCTTTTATGCGAACCTACACATTTATCAATCTCTCTCTATATTTATTTCTATCTATCTTTGACATTGATAATTCCAGCACGGCCTTCTAAAGACATGGCCGGGCGCCTCAAGCGCAACGCCGCAAAAGACGATCTTGGGAGATATACCTCTCGCACGAGAGATACGATATTTCGAACGTTCAATATTTCCAGTGTGTTGTTTAGTATGTTTTCCGACGAATATTTAAAAAAAGGGTGGGAAGTATGCCCTGCTCAGTCAATAAATTGTATATAAATGGAAAAAATTGAAATTAAAGCGAATTGGTTGATGGTTGAATCCATTTATTGTCCAGCAAAATACACGGGAAGGTGTCTCTCGCAGAAAAACTTGAACTCATATTACTTTCAAAATAGAATTAACTCCAATAAACTTATTCCTACCACTTCTATGTGATTGTCATTCTTCGGATTTTCACGTAATTATTGAGAAGATTGGAAAAAAATGGAACTAAGCGAATTTAGAATGAATTCGAATTCAAACCACAAGTTTTACAATTTTCTGCGAATTTTTAATAGGTGATAAAAGTCCAATTCAATGCTATGAATAATCAGTTAACACAAAAAATTTATTTTTTCCGAAACTCTTCAAAAAAAGTAACGGTATCATTCAAAATATATTTTGAAATAGAGCACATAGGTATGAACGATAATAGAATTAAATGGGTCAGTTCTTTCAAAGTTTCTATCTCAAAGAAAGTATAATTTAATTGTTCCATCTACTGTGAATGTTTATCGAACTTGATGATATGGTTGAAATCGAATGTTTTTCACAAACAAAACTTTTGTTGGAATAAAATTTCGCGGTATGGCCCTTATCTATAAATAGGTAGCTTACGCTGTTCATATTTCGGCAAACTGAAACAATGAAATATTCCAATTTTTTTAGACGGAATCACCAAAGATTATATAGTATATACTCTATAATCTATAGATATTACTTCTACACGATGAAATACAAAACGTTCGTACCATTTATCGAAGCAGATGAGTTTGATTTATAGGTTAGAGACACTTACAAAAACACGAAAGTTGTTATCCCAAGGAAAATTCACTAACACCAATATCACAAACACTTTCACTGCTCACAGCACACGAACAATTACAATATTTAACTGTTATTAACTTATTTTTACATTTAAGACCACAATCAACACTAAAACCTCAATAATTTACCCTATATATTAACTAGCGCTCACGCTTGCGCTGTACACAACTGTCCATAGAGACTACTTTCGAAGGCTTTGCTTGAAATTGCTTGTAATATGTCGGGAGGGTATACCTCTCTCCAGCGTTGCCGCTCTTGGCTACAGCCGGGGCCCGGAGGTTTAGAAGGCCGTGATTCCAGCCACATAAATGGCAACTATATTTTTTCAAATGGGACACCTTGTTTCTTTTTATAGCTGTTGTATGCCATTTCAGTTCTTATTTATTGAGAATTGAGTTGCATTAGTTTGATATCGTATATTTGAAAACAAGTATGAACGAAAAAATATAGTAACAAAATAATAGGAAAAATAACTACAAAAATGGCTCGAAATGTCCTCCATTTCGATCTGAACATTTTCTTGCTCGTTTCAGAATATCTCACCTAGAATAAGAACTGAAAAAGATAGGACAATTTCATATTGAAAATCAGGTGTATTTCTAGGTAGAACGGAGAGTTTCTCACTAGTAAGAGATTCCTAAAATAGCGATTTGTAAGACGAGAATCTTTTGTGAGATGTACGTGAGCTGAAAATTATTTGTTTTCAAAATTTGTAACTGCATTGATGTGTTTTATGAAAGTGGTAAAAAATGTTTTATAAGCGATTGTTCAAAGTTGAGATTCAATAGATTTAGTTGTAAAGATTTATAAATGAGTTTTTTTTATTTTTTCCGAATCCGATCCCTCAGGAAAAGGTAACAGTGTAGCACGAAACTACGATTTACTTTCAGGACTTGGGGGTGAAAAAAAAAATTTCAATAAATAATTCGTAAAAGCACATAGGCTACCTTTACATCGACTTCTCAACACCCCTTAGGTGAAAATGAACCGCTCGAGAAACCCGGAGGATCTGCTAGCATTTCTATATCTTCATTAGAGACACAATTCCATCGGTTAAATACAAAACTCCAAGATAAGGGTATCGTAAACATCATTCGCGCAAAATTTGCAACCAGAATATCTAACGGGATTTGTTTAAAAATTTTGAAAAAACCCTGAGCAGGAGCTTTTGAGTGATCATTCATTGGTGGAACAATGAGACTATAACCTCGAAATTTTATTATTATGGGACTTGAGGTTGATACCAAATATGTAAATGCAGATCTTAGCACAATCGGATTCAAATTCTGGAAATTATTCAGAAAATAAAATAAAGTGAAACATCTCTTGGCGGACACTCCTCATAAGCTGACACTCCTCTTAAACGGACAATTAACCTGAAACCGAGAAATTTTCTTGGAGATTATACTCAGGAGCGGACAACTCTATCAGACGGACACAGACACCATAACTTTCTTGCCGGCAAGTGAATACAAACGTACGTTTTCATAGAAGATTCTCGTAGTTATTTCTTCAGTTAACCGCAAAAAAGAATTTCGGGGAATCCCCTTCATTTGTATATCTTATATGATTATTATTATTATTATTTATTTCTGACGTTAAAAGAGAAGATAAGATGGAGCTGACAAATATGTCACGAAAAGATATTTCAACAGTTCGCAGTCAGTTTATGATTATATTTCAATGAATGATTTGTTTTTTCGTTTGCATTTCTCTTATTGTTTTTTTGCACCTTCTCACAAGTGTACACCTCTCACGTCCGGACAAAAGCAACGGCGTCCGCTCTTGGGAGATTTCGCTGTATGTAAAAAAATTAATAATTAAAAAAAATTAAATTCTATGGTTCTGATGATGCGATTCTTTTGAAATTCTGAATGAAATTTCAGTTTATCTTCATTCTCAAAATAATATAGAAAAAAAATAAATTTCACCCGAATCGGATATCATGTTATGGAAATATATAGATTCTTCTTTTCAATATTCCAATTGAATTTTTTATGGTTCTGCTAACACTATGGCCACAAAATTTTGCATAAAATTCAGTATATCCGTCTTCATTCACAAAATAAATTTCACTCGAAACGGATATCATGCTATAGAAATATATTGATTCTTTGTTTCAATATTCCAATTGAATTCATTATTATTTTTAGTTGAAACTTTTTTAACTTTTATTATTTCGCAAGATTTACATCATATTCAGTAACTCTGATGTTTTTTCTTGAAACAAGATGCCTAACCATTATCAAGTGAAAATAAATTCAAAACAAATGTGAACATTGAGTACTTAGTGAAAAGAGAGAAAAATTCGAATCTATTTTTTTCAGAAATGGTGCATCTGGGCGTTATTATACGAAAGCATATTTTTTCAAGAAAAAACATCAGAGTTTATGAATATGATGTAAATCTCGCGAAATAATGAAAGTTAAAAAGTTGGTTTAACGCGTACATCGCCATGAATATTGAAAAACAATAAAGTGAAAGCAGAGATAATATTAATCGATATAAATCAAACCAATATTAAACTCATACTTCGGAGCTAACTTCGTCCTTGTCTATTCGAGTGAAATATGTCGGTGAGTGATGACGAAGTATACGATCGCTCTGCGAATAAACAGAACAGTGAAGAGAATAAGCATAATCTTTGCAGTTACTGTAATAAAAAAGTGCTAGACCCATTGAATTGTGTTAGATGCAATGCAACGTTGCACAGATCCTGTTGGAATAAATCAAAAAAGTCGCCTAATGCAACTTGTATTCACGCATTGAGTTCTGAATTGGAGGAATTATCGACCGGATCCATTTCCACGCCCGTTTCGAACTACAACACGGAAAATGAATTTCTTAGAATGCAGGTAAAACTGCTTAATGATTTACTTGAAGAAGTTAAAAGCAAAAATCTCATTTTAGTGCAAAATAATGAACTCCTTCACGAAAAAATAAAGTTTCTACAACATAACCCTGAAGTAAGAAACTGTAAACAAATGATATCTGATAAGCATTCCGTTCCGAACACGCGTACTGATAAACCGCCTGAAATACTCGTAAGTCAACCGGTAACAACTCCTGCGCCGATGTCAACTTCGAGGTCATCCTCGATGTCAAATAATGTGGATCTTGAGAATAGAATAGAAAAGATAAACAATAACAGGAATGAAAATGAACAAGGATGGACTACAGTAGTTAATAAGAGAAATAAAGAATTCCGTCAAAACCGAGCCGCTATGAAACAACCCACCTTTTCGTCGAATGAACGGAAGAAAATGGTCACATGCACAGGTGTCCCCAAAAATAACTCTAAAGTAATGGGCGCAATCCGTAAAAAATGGATTTATGTTGGTAGAATCGCCGGTGCTAATGTATCTGAGATCGATATAAAGGATTATTTCTCAGATCTACAAGGTAATGAAAATATAGAAGTCAAAAAGCTACCAACGCAGGGGGAAAATTCGGCTTTCAGCATAGGAGTTTCTGATGAAATCCTGTTTGAAAGGCTGAACGACCCAATGTACTGGCCGGCAGGAGTAGTCTTGAGAGATTTCAATTTCAAGAATTTTTTTCGGAAACCACCGGAACCGAGAAGCCGATAGATAAGAATATCTGTCTTCTGCATCAAAACGTACAATCAATTGGAACTTCCTTCTTAAGACTCGAACGTGTATTATCAATTCATCAAGTTAACATTGCCTGTGTGACCGAGCACTGGAAATCAGAGGAAGAACTTAGAAATTATGTACCAAGTGGATTCCGCTTAGCAACCTCGTACTGCAGAGAAAAAGGTCATCATGGTGGATGCGCTATTTACGTCGAAATGGGTATGGAATATACTGAGAGACTCGATTTCAAACTTTTTAGTGTAACTAATTATATAGAATGTTGTGCTGCACAAATAACTATTGCTGGAAGCAAGTTTCTTATTGTATGTATATACAGACCTAATTCTTTTCCTGATATTGGTGTTTTCTTTGATAAGCTGAATTTGTTGCTTAATCAGTGTGTTGAAGAAAATGCAAACTTGATAATGGTTGGTGATTTCAATATTGATACTCTTACTCCATCAAATGAGTGCAGAACTTTTCTAGAAAATTTGAGCTCTTATAATTTAAAAGTTACTTTGAATGAACCAACTCGTATAACAACCTCTGCCGCATCATGTCTAGACAATGTAATAACAAACGTAAAAGGAACAACCACAGTTTTCGAAGAACATTTGTCTGATCATTCGGGCCAGAAATTTGTTTTTAATGCATCTTTTCTTTCTACCAAGTCCCAATCCAGAGAACAAATAAGAGAATTTAGTGAAGAAAATCATTGCATGTTTAATGATCTTTTAGTTAATGCTGACTGGACTAATATATATAAATTCCAGATGGTGAAGTGGATAGGATGTGGAACGGATTTTTCGATATTTTCAAGAATAATTTTGAAAAATCTTTTCCATTCAAGACGGTGAATACTAACACCAAAAAACGTAGTGTCAAATTGTCAGAAGAGGTCGAACATATAAAGAGGGAACTTGATCTATTGTTCATAATGTCTAGATATGAACCGAAATTATTAGAGTCGTATAGTAAGCTCAAAAAATCCTATGATACTGCTTTGAGCCAGCAAAAAAAGAATCACTACAAATCCATAATTGACCAGGCAGATAACAAGTCCAAAGCGGTATGGAATATTATAAGGAAAGTCACTAACCGCAATCAACCTGTAACTAAACTTCCTTTCATTTCTACAGATCCAGAAGGAATATCTAAACTAACTAATGACTTCAACTCGTACTTTTCGAAAGTGGCATCACAAGTCAAGCCACACCCCAAACAAACATACAAGAATAAGAAGAACATTTCCAGATCCTTCTGCTTGTTTGAGATCACTGAGGATGAGATTTATCTACTGTCAAGAGAATGCCGAACAAGTTTTCCTCAGGATATGATGAGATTCCCATTAGCGTAATAAAGCGTCATATATCCAGAATAGTTGGTCCACTGTGCTTCATCATGAACACTATCTTCAAAACAGGAATCTTTCCTAATGCACTCAAGATAACAATTGTGAAGCCTTGTCACAAGAAAGGGAATATAGATGACTTATCGAACTACAGACCTATAAGCCTCATTACGTCTTTTGCAAAAATTTTAGAGAAAATTCTAGTTAATCGTTTGGTGAAGTTCTTTCAAAAATTCAAGATCCTTTCCACTAAACAACATGGTTACACAACGGGTAGAAGCACCGAGACAGCAGTGTTCGAGTTCACACAAAAAATTTATTCATGCCTTGAAGACAATGAAATACCAGCTGCCCTGTATGTCGATTTATCCAAAGCATTTGATTGTGTCAACCATAAGATTCTTTTACAAAAACTTGAAAGCTACGGAATAAGAGGCATACCACTTAAGCTTATAGAGAATTATTTGAGCAATAGAAGGCAAATAGTTGTATTGAGTGTGAATGAAGAGAAATATTCGTCAACTGAAATAACCATAACATCCGGCGTACCACAGGGCACAAACGTTGGTCCCGTTCTATTTGTTGTCTATGTTGATGATCTCCCAGATGCTTTGGAAAGCGAGCCTTATTTGTTTCAAGAAACAGAAATCATGGATTTAGAAATTAGCGCTTACACCTACGCTGATGATACTAATGTAATCGTGGCTTCCCAAGATCTGGAACCCGTTAAGGTTGGCCTAACAAGAGCTCTATCGGAAATAACCGAATGGTGTACCTCAAATTCATTAATTCTTAACTCCGACAAGACAAACATAATGTTCTTTTCTAGCAACCGGACTACAATAGCCTTTCCTGAACACATCAACTTTGAGAATCATCAAATACCTACTAGTTCGAGTACAAAGCTCTTAGGAATGACAGTTGACAAGCACCTAAACTGGGAACAACACTGCAACTTACTAATATCTAGGTTAAACTCGGTAGTTTATACACTAAGAGCTATTCGGAATAAAGTCTATATCTCTACAATGCAAACTATCTATTTCGCTAATTTTCAGTCTGTTCTTTCATATGGCATTGTATTTTGGGGCTCAAGCTCATCAATTGAGCGCATTTTTGTGATACAGAAGTTGGCCGTCAGGACTATGTTCAAATTAAAATTTAAAACATCTTGTAGGACTTATTTTAAAAACAACAATATGTTAACTGTTCCTGGTCTGTACTTTTATAGGGTATTGCTTTTTTTAAGAAAACATCAATATTATTTTGAGCATTATAAAAATAAAAATTCAACAAGACGGGTTCAAGAATACTTTTTCCCAGTACATAAATTTACAAATACTGAAAAGAGTTTATTGTATATGGGTATTAAGCTATATAACATACTGCCAAAGAGTATTCGAGATTTCTCAGACTACAACAGATTCCGTAAGTCTATCTATGTATTTATGTTGAATTCTGAACCATATTCTTTCGAAGAGTTCAAACAATTTTGCCATAAAAGATGAAATGTACTGTTTTATTTTAGCTTAATTTTTCTTATTGTTAAATTGATTTGTTGACATGTTTCCACTTTGTTGTCATTGATGGTAATTCTGGAAATAAACACTATTATTATTATTATTATCATTCAGAGCTAACCTGTGCTGATGAGTCCTAATAAGGACGAAATGGCCATCCATAGGTGCTCTGATGGATACCACTTCCTTGCATTTTGTTGGACAAGGACGAAGTTAGCTCCGAAGTATGAGTTTAATATTGGTTGATTTATATCGATTAATATTATTCTCTGCTTTCACTTTATTGTTAAAAAAGTTTCAACTAAAAATACCCTTCGCCCCCCTCAAATGATACGATTGTACTTGACATGAAAGAAATGCACTCAATCTAATCGATGCGTATTTTTGATATTAGCCAATGTGTAAACTTTCAGCACTTTATGTAACTCCGTTTTGCGAATATGTGGCGAAAAGTGTGGACAGGATGTCATCTTCAAAGGGCACTAGCTCCTTAACGAAGCAATTTTGGATTATATGATTTGGGTCGAATCTGTCTAAAATACGATCTATAATGTTTGTCGGTCTACTTACGGGACACCCTGTATATTAGGTATTTTTTCTGTGAGTGTCAAAGTGTTAGGGAAAGTGAAAGGGAATTTTGCGCCTAGTGTTTGTTATTTTTAAGAATTTCAAAATGCGGATTTTTTCTCACGAAGAGAATACATTCTAAAATATATGTTACAAAAAAAGTATTATAAATATTCCTGAACCGTCCCCTACACGACTCTCGAAACTTCCAACCAAGCATGGATCTCAGAGCAATTTTTCAAAGTAGAAATATCTTAGAATTCTCAGAACGACCACCCCAAATAAAAATTCCATATCTAAATCGGGAATCAAAATTAGCAAAATAGACAGACCACACGGCGTAATAACACTCTTATCATATACAAAGCCTGATTCAATCTTTCACTCAGTTCATGAATATGTTGATGCCAATTCAGATGAGTGTCAACATGAACTCTCAAACATTTGATGGAATGAGCAATTTTAATTGAGCTCTTATTAAAATCAACTGTTGGCGGAAAGCTTTCTTCCTAAACATCATAGCACAATCAGTTTCATCACCATTCGCGTCATCTACAAACAAAATAGCATTTTTTTTATGATTCTTATAATTAACTCAGACAAAACCTTAGGCAGACCATTTATATATTTAAAAAAAAATAAGGGGCCCCAGAACACTTCCCTGAGGCACACCCGAATTAACTATTCCATTCTTGGACATGTGAACCATGTCGCCCGTATCAATAGAAACTCTCTGCTTTCAATTGCTCAGGTAACTACGGATCAATTCAAGCTGGCAATCACGAATGCCATAGCAATGTATATGTTTCATCACCTCATCCTGTCATCCAATAATTAGTATACATATTATAACAACTATTATACATGGTGTTTCATTGGGAAACGGAAACACTTCACAGGTGCGTAGGTGACACCGAGGCGGTTCTGAAGGTACCCCATTTATTGGGTCCTACTGTCTTCGAAGCGGAGATACAGGGTTTTTTATGAATTCTGAACGTTTTTCTCTGAGGACATATCAAACGAACCACCCGGTATATGTTCTCCATATATGGCAAATATCATCCTAATAGAGGGCCCAAACGTATCATGCAATAAACGCCTTAAAGAGCCAGGGCTGTGTTAACATAAAATTATGAATCTTTTGAATCCTCGAAACACTCTGTACATGGAAAATTTTGAAAATCTGTTTTGATATTAGAAAACACCAGTAAAAACTAAACTGAGACGAGTACTTCAAATTTTCCCGCAGACATTATTGCTGCACAAATTTTCAACGTAACAGTGAAGTTTCTAAGAACTTAGATACCTGAAAGTAGTGTGAAATGACTTTCAAAATGAATTATCAAAAAATTGAATCCATAATTATTTTAGCATCACTTTATTGTAATTCATTTTTACATTTGTTTCTTTTTTATAGCTGTTGTATGCCATTTCAGTTCTTATTTATTGAGAATTGAGTTGCATTAGTTTGATATCGTATATTTTGAAACAAGTATGAACGAAAAAATATAGTAACAAAATAATACGAAAAATAACTACAAAAATGGCTCGAAATGTCCTCCATTTTGATCTGAACATTTTCTTGCTCGTTTCAGAATATCTCGAACTGATTTCGGAATCACATTTGGATTGTTTTTCATTTTCTAGCTAGCCTCTTCCATTTTTCTGATGACCTAATCCTCAGTTTTGATTTCAGAGGAATAAACTAACTATTTCATGTGACCCCAGACATAATAATCTACGTTATTCGAATCAGGGGATCTTGATGGCCAATTATGAGGGCCTTCCCGCCAATCCATGAATTACTGAAATCGTCATTTTCAATGTACGATTAGTTTTTAATGTGGCGCTGCACATCGTGCTGAAAGAACATGCCAACAGGGTTCACATTCTCATCATAGAGCAAAACTGGTAACACATTTTCCAAAATTCCAGGTATACTTCACCAGTTAAAAAATAGGTAGAAAATAGGCTCTTATTATTTTATTGTCATAAACACCGCACCATACGTCCAAGGAAAATGTATGTTGAGAATGAGAATGTCTTATGAGAAATGGATTTGCATTTGTTGCCCAGATATGATGATTTCTAGAATTAAAAACACCATCACGAGAAATTGGGCTGCGAACAGGCATCTATTCAATATTCGAGGATGTCGTAGTACCCATCTACTGAAGTTAATTCTAGGAATATTGTCCGCGTTCTGTGATCTCTGTACTTTTTGAATGTGAAAAGGATTCTACGCCAAACTGTGGTATGGGGAAAATTAAGGCCATTACTAATGCTTCTCGTAATTATTTATGGATTAGTTCGAACTGAATTCAAAATATTTTCTTCCATCGCAATATATTTCTTTCATGATTATCCTTACATTCTGCTGTTGGAAATCGTCCATGTCTTCGTATGTAATTGAAATCTTCCACAAATAATAAATTCTTCGGCACTCTTCGGTCAGGTAATCGCCTTCCGTACTCCCTTTTAGCTTCTACTCCATTGCCCCCACTAAAGCCATAAACAAGTATGAAGTCGGCATGTTCCTCATTTGAAAATGTACAAGACATTTTTTAATTCAACTAAACACTAAATCACTGATAACAATGAGGAAACTATGAATATGATCTGAATTATCCTTGACAATAATGGTCTTATGTCAAAGTGATAGTTGTCAACCTACCTAATTGAATACGAAATTTTATGATTATTAGTAGTGAAAACAGCTCTGCTAAAAGAAACAATATTCTTTACACACAAAAGAGAAGTATGGTCCCTCAATAACTAGCTTATGGATTTATCACTAAAAATTACTTCAAACCCCCTCCAGTAAACGAAATTCTTAAAAACTTCACGTATATGTTGAAAATTTGTGCAGTAATGAGAAACGATGAGAAAGTAGCTCGAAAATAAAAACTGAAATAGTACAGATATAGAAAGGAAAACCAATGTAAAACTGAATTAAAAAGTAATGCTAAATGATTATGGATTCAATATTTTTGGTAATCCATCGTTAAAAGTCACTTCAAACCACTTTCAGGTATCCAAGTTCATAAAAACTTCACTTTTACGTTGAAAATTTGTGCATTAAAACTGTCTGCGCGAAAATTTGGAGTACACGTTACAGTTTAGTTTTTAGTGGTATTTTCGAATATTGAAACAAAATTTCAAAATTCCAATGTACAGGGTGTTGTTTCGAGGATTCAAACTATTCATAATTTTTTGTTAACCCGGCCCTGGATTTTTAAGAAGGTTATTGCATGACACGTTTGAGCTTTTCATTAGGAACATATTTGCGAAATATGGAGAAAATATACAAAGTGGTTTGTTTGATATGGTCTCAGAAAGAAACGGGCAAAACGTTTAACCGCCTGGATCTCTGTGCAAGTGGATGAAATTTTCAGGGAATAATGATCTAAATATTGTTAACCTGAGTGCCAAATCTGTTTTGCGCCGGCGAATATTTCGGGAGCTATAAGATTTTCAATGTAAGGTGAGCGTTTTAACCCCCTGGATCCCTTTGCAAGTGGATGGAAAGGGTAAAGCCGGGTTTCAATGGTAAATCTCCCCCCGCGGCCTTTTCGATTCATATTGAGGGAATCGATTAGGCATTGAATGAAAATTATTCAGCCAACTCTTCATCTCTAGCCATTTTTGAGATTTCTGTATAAAACACTTTTTTCGATTGGCGATCTGTCTTAAGGATCCCCCACATCGACGCGGGACAGCGGAAGCGGGAGCGATAGCGGGAACGACGCGGAATCAAAACATGTGGCGGGATATGGAACTCACACTCAGGCGTAGACGGAATCTACGAACGCGGGACTGCAGCGTTCTATATTCGTAACGCTGCATGCAGTGTTTTTCCCGCGTTCCCGCTCTTCCCTCTGTGTAAATTCATATACGTACGTACAATGTCGTTCACTGAAAGATTGATTGAAATTGTGAAAGCCCATCCAATTTTATATGATTTGGGAAATTCCGAATACAAAAATCTTCGAGAAATAGATGAAGAATGGGGCAAAATAGGCACCGAATTGAACGAAAGTGTTAACAAATTTATAGAAATTTGCTTAGATTGCTTCTTCAAAAAACGTAGTTCTTAAAAAACCCAATGATTCATCTGAACTTTATTTAAAATAACCATAAACGATTTGTATTATTAGGTAACTCATAAAAATAAAAAACAAAATATAATAGGTAATTTGAACAATGTTCACTAGCAGGAGAATCCTAATTCAATCATTATCGAAAAAAGTGGCGAATTTTTCACGGACTTCGATACCACATTTGGGCTCTTCTAGAGTCATTTTGAATATTTGTGAATGAGTCCATTGTATTATGTGGTGGATCCAAAAACTGAAAATATTGATCATCGCATTGTTTTTTTTAACGGAAAACTAAGTTTATTAATATCACTTACGCTTGCCGTTCATCTTCTGCTACATCAATTAGTAGAAGAGCTTCTTCTTCATCGGATGAGAAATTTTTTTGGACCAGAAAACTCACAGAAATCTTCACGTTACCGCGTACTTTACCGCAATTTGGCATGAATAGAAAAACTTCCCGCTTCCCGCAGTACACCGCGTCGTTACCGTTCCCGCTCCCGCAGTACCGCGTTGGTGTGGGGGATCCTTTAGTTTGGAAGATATGGACTCATGAAGTCCAAAAAATATTTCACCTGGAAGTCACTTTTCTCACTGAAAAAAACACTTTTTTACCGCTTTATTAAGTTTGAAGCCTCTTTGAACATTTTAACGTAAATATCCGATTCATTTCCTTTCAAATATATTCAATAATTATTGCAAAAACATCGAAAAAATTAGAGGGAAAGCCCGCCGTTCCTTATGGTGAGTTTGGCACTACCGCACTATCTTTCGACAAGTGACCTAGGAAATGATGGCGGGATTTATCTCTCGGATTTACCGGTATGCATCGTGTCATATTCGCGCGAAATAATTAGCGTTAGTGCCAAACTTACCATAAGGAACGGCGGGCTTTCCTTCGATTTTTTTTGATGTTTTTGCAATAATTAATAAATATATTTTAAATGAAATGAATCAAATCTTCATGCTAAAATGTTCAGGGACGCTTCAAACTTAATGAAGCGGTAATTAACTGTTATTGCAGTGAGAAAAGTGAATTTCAGGTGAAGTATTTTTCGGACTTTGGGGGCCCATATCTTCCAACTTAAGACAGATCGTCAATTGTTTTTTCACTAATATTGTTCAGAAAGCCAATATGAATACAATGGCAACAAAATTTGATGAATATCTGCTGAATCCCAAAATTCAAACAGTTTCAATTTTTTTTCGAAATGGTCCACCAATTTTGAGAATGTGAAAAAATTCCAGGGTATAAAGGACCAAAGAAGACATTTTATGTGAAAAAATGGCGGTGGGCACTTTTGAAGAACACCGATAAACAAATAACTATGATTTTTTTTTCTGAAAATCGAGTTTTCAACTGGAATTCATAAAAAAATCATAAGTCCATTCTTCCAATAGCAAAGAATCAAGAGAAAATATTCCCATTTGAAAATTTTGGTTTTCACATGAGAAAAAAAAATAAAATCGAAAAAAGTATTTTTTACAGAAATCTCAAAAATGGCTGGAGATAAAAAGCTGAAGAGTTGCCTGAATTTTTTCATTTAATGCCTAATCGATCCCCTCAATATGAATCGAAAAGGCCGCAAGGGGCAGATTTAACGTTGAAAAACCCGCTATACCCTTTCAGAGAATAAAGATATAAATATTGTCAACCTAGGTGCCAAGGCGGATATTTCCGGAGATATAAAATTTTCAATGTTAAAGGGGGCGTTTAACCTCCTGGATCCCTTTGCAAATGAATTAAATTGTCAGGAAATAAGAATATTAATATTCTTAACCTACGTGCCAAATCTCGTTAGGCGCTGGCAAACATTTCCAACATGTTAAGGGGGGCATTTTAACCCCCTGGATCCCTTTGCAAGTGGATAAAATTTTCAGGGAATATTGATATCAATATTGTTAATCTACGTGCAAATCTCTTTATGCGCCGGAAAATATTTCCGGATATATGGAATTTTCCATGTTTTGCTTTCCTAAATAGCGAATCTGACGTAATTCATTCTGATGACCAACCGTCGTGTTTTACCGGATTTAACTATTTACCAACTTTGATGAAAAAATTTTTATCGACTTTGTCCTTAATATATATATTTACTGATTTTCGACAACTTAACGATTGTGACTTTTCATCTTTGCCTGATTTCGATTTCTCTTATCCTTTAGCTTCAATTCCGATTTGCGTCTTATCTTAATTTGGCTAGCGTGTATAGCTGAGAGATTGTGATTCAAACAGAAAATTTAGATTTGTACATCTTCTTTTTAACATATTGTCAAAAAACCTCACTAGGAGTTTAATTGCTGGGGTAATCAAGCCTCCCCTGAGAAATCAGTCCTTAGGGACTCATGTTCAAACACCCTTCATGTAACAGTGATAAATTCTTACCTTTGTAGAACTTATACGCTGGCATCTGTAAAAAAAAAGGAAAAAGTGTGTTATTATGATTGTATTACGAATTCATGAGAGTATTATGCCGAAGTAAGATGAATAGTTCGAAAGTAAGTAACAATTTCATTCTGAACAGGGAGAAAACCCAGATTCTTCTTTTCACTCCAAGTAGTGCAGACATCGAACAAAATACTTTTGGTCAGAAAAATATCAACTTCTGGATTATAAAAAATTTTTCGCACTGGGTATATACTGGGTGTTTCATCATAAACTGGACAAACATATATTTTTGTGCAGAGGACATCAGGAGAATCATTTTTGCCTTATAGAATATATCCCGTTTCGAAGCATAAGCGAGATACAGGGTGTCAAACGTCATTTTTGAGCAAGATTCTTATGAGTGTGGTCAGTTTTGTATAACACTTAAAGTAACGTTTATTGGTCAAATCTCAGTATTTTTGGGTCCTCTATTCAGAAAAGTTGACGGACTCCAAAAAAATTTACAAAACGGCTGAAGACCTGCAATGTCCCTAATTTTTTTTGCGGTTGTCAAATTGACTTTTATTTTTTGATGAACACAATTTTCTAAGAATTTCTGTGAAAAATTATTTTCAAAAATCGAACAAAATGGATGAAATTTTGTACAATTGTACTTCTTGAATTATCAATCACGAATATGAAAACAGAATTTTAAAATATCGAACGGTTTTGTCACTACAGTCATTCAAACGTTTCGTTCGAACCTTTGAAATAATGAAAAAAAAATTCGTTTTGAGTTCTAGAGTCAAAATAAGTGAATTATTGGCACGTCCAAACATTCTAGACGAATTTATAAAAAAAATTCAGTGAAACTTAGTTGGGACTCGAACCTACGTAGGTATTTATAGGGAAATTGCACTGTTCTAAGGATAATAATATTCGTTGCCAGGCAACGGTATTTCGCAGTTCATAGAGTTTGACTGGTATTTGAATTTCAGTGAATATAATTTAGCCAGTAGTCAAACTTTATGAACTACGAACTACCGTTGCCTGGCAACGATTATTATTATCGTTAGAACATTGCCATTTCCCTATTCAATACCTACGTCGGTTCGAGTCCCAACTAAGTGAACAAAATGGATGAAATTTTGTACAATTGTACCGTAAAACGGGGTTACTTCGACAGGTTTTTGGCATGTTTGTTGTTCTGTAAAGGAAACTATACGCTTGACAACCTTGGCTCCTATTCCATTGTAACAATTGAAGCCTTGGTTGTATTCACTAAAAAAATTATTGTGGCCCCACCCCCCCTTCACCTTTTTTTTTAAATTTCTTTTTGGTGTCGAAGTTATCCCGGGTTGGGGGTAACTTCGACACCATGCAGAATTATGCATAAAATCGAAGTTAGCTTTCTCCAGGGTAACTTCGACACCGAAAAAATGTAAAATAAATATATAATAATAATAATAACAATAATAATAATAGTGAATGGGTTGTTAAAAATAATACTTGCAGAAAATCATTTATATATTTAGCAACTTTGGTAAGGCATATTCGGCATATAAATCTAAATTTAAAAAACATCCTTTTAACTAAACAAAAACTCTTAAATAAAGTAGGTAACACAAGTAAAAAAAAATCTCAGCTTTTTGACGTAGGTGCGCGGCATCTTACAAAAAATTAGGTACGTGTTACCTGAAACAACGAGGAAAAACAAAACTAGAAATAATAATAATAAAAACAAAAAAATAGTAACAATGATAATAATAGTGATACTCGTAACAATAAACAATAAATGGATAACCGAAAAAACACTAAAAAGTCAATTTGTATGCAAAAAACATGCATGATATTATACGTGTCGAAGTTACCCCCGCTGTCGAAGTAACCCCGTTTTACGGTACTTCTTGAATTATCAATCATGAATATGAAAACAGAATTTTAAAATATCGAACGGTTTTGTCACTACAGTCATTCAAACGTTTCGTTCGAACCTTTGAAATAATGAAAAAAATTCGTTTTGAGTTCTAGAGTCAAAATAAGTGAATTATTGGCACGTCCAAACATTCTAGATGAATTTATAAAAAAAAATTCAGTGAAACTTAGTTGGGACTCGAACCGACGTAGGTATTGAATAGGGAAATGGCACTGTTCTAAGGATATAATATTCGTTGAGTTCGTAGTTCATAAAGTTTGACTACTGGCTAAATTATATTCACTGAAATTCAAATACCAGTCAAACTCTATGAACTACGAAATACCGTTGCCTGGCAACGAATATTATTATCCTTAGAACAGTGCCATTTCCCTTTAAATACCTACGTAGGTTCGAGTCCCAACTAAGTTTCACTGAATTTTTTTTTATAAATTCGTCTAGAATGTTTGGACGTGCCAATAATTCACTTATTTTGACTCTAGAACTCAAAACGAATTTTTTTTTCATTATTTCAAAGGTTCGAACGAAACGTTTGAATGACTGTAGTAACAAAACCGTTCGATATTTTACAATTCTGTTTTCATATTCGTGATTGATAATTCAAGAAGTACAATTGTACAAAATTTCATTCATTTCGAGTGAAATTTTTTCATCGCTGTAGACATGTAAAAAAAATTGTGTTCGATTTTTGAAAAAAATTTTTGACAGAAATTCTTAGGAAATAATGTTCATTCAGAAAATGAAAGTCAATTTGACAAGCGCAAAAAAAAATTAGGGGCATTGCAGGTCTTCCGCCGTTTTGTAAATTGTTTTTGGAGTTCGTCAACTTTTCTGAATACAGGACCCAAAAATACTGAGATTTGACCAATAACCGTTACTTTAAGTGTTATACATAACTGACCACACTCATAAGAATCTTGCTCAAAAATGACGTTGGACACCCTGTATCTCGCTTATGATTCGAAAACGAGATATATTGTATAAAGCAAAAATGATTCTCCCGATGTCCTCTACACGAAAATATATGTTTGTCCAGTTTATGATGAAACACCCTGTATAGATAACGAACTTAACCGAGGCATTTGGGAACCGAACTCACTCTGAAAATATCAAGTCTCTAGACAATCCCTTCGAGAGTTATCATGTTTACGGCCAGACAACTCTACGGACAGAATTTAATTCGACCCCGGATTCGACATCACAGAGTCGAACTCTATCGTTTAAGACCATTTTCGGCTTAATATTCGAAAATTACAGACATTTAGGCAAAACAGTTAGGTTGTAAAATATAACACAGAATATACAGGGTGTTTCATTGGGGAAGGGAAATACTTCACAGGTGCATAGGTGGCACCAAGACGGTTCTAGAGATACCCCATTTATTGGATCTCACTGTCTTCGTAGCCGAGATACAGAGTGTTTTATGAATTTTGCCCGTTTCTTCCTGAGGCCGTACCAGACGAACCACCTGGTATATTTTCTTCATATTTTGCAAATATGGTCCTAATTGAGAGACCAAACATATCATGCAATAACCGCCTCGAAAATCCAGCTCCGGGTTAACAAAAAATTATGAATCGTTTGAATTCTCGAAACAACACCCTTATGTACATCGGAATTTTGAAAATCTGTTTTAATATGCGAAAACACCACTAAAAACTAAACTGGGACGTATACTTCAAACTTTCGCGCAGAAAGTTTTACTGCACAAATTTTCAAGGTAAGTGAAGTTTTTAGGAACTTGGATACCCGAAAATGGTTTGAAGTGACTTTAACAATGAATTATCACTTATAATACCACAAGAGCTTCAAAATTATCGGGTATTTCCCGATAGGTTCGTTGCAAACAAATGAAGGAGTCAAGTTTTTCAGGTTAAAAAATCACGAGCGCGAAGTGCGAGTGATTTTTCCTGAAAAACTTGACGACACTGACGGATGTCCGTTTTTTCTTTTTCTCTCTATATGCTAGCCTGAATAGAAGAAACATAATACAAATTCATTTTTTGCTTGACAAAACCAACTTCATTGTAAAATTTGACAAATTTAATATATTATGTATATTACTCAATATTCGATCCCCCGTAGCACGTCACTGACGGATGTCCATTTTTTCTTTTTTGTCTATGTGCTAGCCTGAATAGTAAAAACATAATACACATTCGTTTTTTACTTGACAAGACCAACTTCAGTGAAAAATTCGATTAATTTTTTTATCTATTACTCAATATTTGATCTCCCGCAGCACGTCACTGACGGATGTCCATTTTTAATTTTTCTGTCTATGTGCTCGTCTGAATAGAAGAAACATAATACAAATTCGTTTTTTGCTTGACAAAACGAACTTCATTGTAAAATTTGACAATATTTAATATACAATACTCAATATTCGATCCCCTGTAGCACGTCACTGACGGATGTCCGTTTTTTCTTTTTCTCTCTATATGCTAGCCTGAATAGAAGAAACATAATACAAATTCGTTTTTTGCTTGACAAAACCAACTTCATTGTAAAATTTGACAATATCTAATATACATTACTCAATATTCGATCCCCCGTAGCACGTCACTGACGGATGTCCATTTTTTCTTTTTTTGTCTATGTGCTAGCCTGAATAGTAGAAACATAATACGCATTCGTTTTTTACTTGACAAGACCAAGTTCAGTGAAAAATTCGATTAATTTTTTTATCTATTACTCAATATTTGATCCCCCGTAGCACGTCACTGACGGATGTCCATTTTTTCTTTTTTGGTCTATGTGCTCGTCTGAATAGAAGAAACATAATACGAATTCGTTTTTTTTTGCTTGACAAAACCAACTTCATTTTAAATTTGACAATATTTAATATACATTACTCAATATTCGATCCCCCGTAGCACGTCACTGGCGAATTTTCTATTTTCCTCGAACATGAATGTGGGTATAAAAAACACATAATCCACCTTCCTTTTTCTTGAAAAACTTGAATTTATGAATATCTATATTCTACCTGATGTATATAAGTCCGACGGTGTATGCGACCTTTATCTGATTTGTGGTTGTGGATAAGATCACACCCGTCTAAAACGGACCAAATTTTCGGACCCGAAGCTGATATGTTACAGTACGCCCAGATCTGTTTACATTTTCGTCAGATGTCAGATTGACATTTGGAAACACGGGTTTTCGCTTATTTTACAGTTATTTGTAGTTTGAAATTACTCAAGTAAGAGGAGATTGTTGTACCCATTTGTCGTAGTTCGAAATATATCGCTTTCGATTATGGTATGAATATATTGAAAATGGGCCAAGATGACTTTGCTGTTGGAAGGTAACTTTATCCCTAATATCAATTATTGATTATTTTTTCAAGCGTTGATTTCATTTTCAGATTTCAGAGCCATTACTCAGGCTCTTTATTGATGGCACATTTTCCTGGTTTGCTGGATAAGATGAAACCTGAAATAATATCAATACTCGAAGAGATTCCCAATAATGAAAATTAGGGATAAGTTGCCTTCAAGTATAAAAGTCATCATTGCCGATTTTCATATCATCATCGGGAATGAAATAATTCTATCTAACGCAAATGAGTACAATAATCTCCTCTTACTTGAGTTTTAATTGAGAATCCCATAATTTCAAGCTCTAAATAACGTTTAAAATAAGTAAAACCGAAATGTTTTCAAATGTAAAGTCGACATCTGACGCTGACGAAAATGTAAACATTGTAAACAGATGATGATCCCAGTTGCAGTTTTTACAGAACTCGGAGTAGCCGATTCACTAATATACCCGAATCATCGATCGTGTCCGAAAATTTGGTCCGTTTTAGTGTATGCTACCAGGTGCCGTATTCTCGACAAGTGATATTCGAAAACGTATACGAACTTCATTGTGCGGTGTGCATTTTTGCAGGTAAAAGAGGGACTCGCGCAATGAAGTTCGTATACGTTTTCGAATATCACTTGTCGAGAATACGGCACCTGCGTGTTGACGACGGAATGAGGCATGCGCAGTAAGTGCTATACGTCTTTTTGGATGCCAGATTGTGCAAAAGCCATATCTTTGAAATCGAATGTTGACTAGGATTTACGAATTTCTTTTGAAAAAAATTGAAAAATTAGTTTTGACAGATATTGTCTATCCAGATGATTTGCACAATTATTACTGAAGTGAAAGTTTAAGAACGAAATAACCGAACAGTTGTATCCAAGAACTAAAAAATTAAGCTATTAGGTAGGTACTCAGAATTTTCCAATTTTCAGAGAGTAAGGAATTTCTTTTCTTTTTTTGGAATATAATGTATATTAGCACTATAATATAGATGTAGTATATTATATTTTTCAGATAGGTGCAAAAGAAATTAATCAATGTTCTTTTCAATTAGAATTTTCAGGATATATCCACTATATGGAAAGAAATTGAACAATCTCAATTGATTTATTTTAGAATTGCGCAGTTCGAAGTGATAAGGAAGGGAAGAACTAAGCAAGAAAATCTACACCCAAGCAACTATTAGGAAAAAATAGGTATATGATCACATTTCTGTTCGACAAAGAGTTTTTTTTTAAGACGTTTATTGCTTAATGTACAATCTACTTGAACAAGTATTAAGTAATTTTGATGGATTGTATTGAAAAGAAAAACAAAAGAAAAAAGACATGGGAGGAAAGAGTCCAGTGACTCTTCTACTCGTTTACTATTTCAGTGAGATCTTCTGGCCAGGTCTTCTTTAATCTTCGTATGTTTGGACCTTCCTGGTACAGGTTCTGTATAAGACTATTTGAGTTCCCTTGTAGTCGCTGTTGATATTTATCAGAGGAGGATTTTATGACATCTGTTATATACGGAATTTGTAGGTCTTCATGGAGTCTCTGATTAGTAATGTACCAGGGTGCTTTGGCTATTTGTCGTAACGTTTTTGACTGAAACCTTTGAATGGTTTTTATTCTTGATGGTTTTGCGCAGCCCCACAATTGAATGCCATAGGTCTAGATAGGTTTAAGTATTGTTTTGTATACGAGCAGTTTGTTTTGCATCGTCAGTTTTGATTTTCCCCCTATTAGCCAATGCATTTGTCGAAGTTTCAAGTCCAATTGCCTTCTTTTGGCTTCTATGTGATTACGCCATGTTAGTCGTTGGTCCAGATGAATGCCAAGGTACTTAATGCTTGTCTTTGTGGGCAGAGTCATTCCATTCAGAGTTAGTTTGGGACAGGTGTTGACACGTGTTGAAGACTATTTGTGAGGATTTGGTCTGGTTAAGAGTCATCCTCCACTTCTTATACCAGTGGTTCAATTGGTTCAGGTGTTCCTGAATATTTCTGGATGAGACCGAGGGATCGTCATCGGAGGACAGTACTGCGACGTCGTCAGCAAATGCAGCAATAGTGGTTTTAGATGTTTCAGGCAAATCAGCAGTATAGAGCAAATATAGGAATGGTCCCAGTACACTTCCTTGTGGTACACCAGATTTAATGGGAAGTATCTTGAAAATGTGTTGTTGTACTTAACTGATATATTTCTGTCAGAGAGATAGGATTTGAAAAGCAGGAAGTAGTTGTTGTTGAGGTTTTTCTTTATTTTATATAGCAGACCTTTGTGCCAGACTATGTCGAATGCCTGGGAGATGTCCAGGAACACGCCATTACAGAATTGTTTTTTTTTCGGGAGAATGTGCGATGATGTTGACTATTCTGTGCGTTTGATGTGATGTTGACATCCTTTGACGAAAACCAAATTGATAATCGGGAAGTATTTCTGATGTTTCGTGATCGTCTTGGATTCTTCTTAGAAGGATTCTCTCGAAAATTTTCCTGGGATTGGAAGGAGACTTATGGGCCTGTATGATAATGGATCATTTGGTGTTTTACCGCTTTTATGGATCATTATCACATGTGCGTGTTTCCATAATACAGGATAGTAGCACAAATTCAGCATGCGGTTGTAAATTGTTGTCAAAAACACAATTGCTTTTCTTGGAAGTCTCTTGAGAATGTCTGCAGTGATCCAATCCGGACCAAGAGATTTCTTGTTTTTGAGTTTTCGGATTTCGCTTTTGACTTCTTTAGGAGTGATTGGTTTTATAGGTGGTGACAACTTACATGGTGAATCCAAGTATGTCTCAACATCGTTTTCAAATCCTGGTGTTGGCTCAGGCTCTGTAAATACCCTTGATAGATGCGATGCGAATGCCTCTGCTTTTTTCTCGTTCGATCGAGCCCAGCCGTTAGGTGTTCTAATTGGAGCAATAGATGGTGTTGGCCTCTTGAATTTTCTGGTAGCTCTCCAGATACTGTGGTCTTCAGATGTCAGTTCTTGGTGTAACATTCAAAGGAGGTATTTTGTTCTTCTTTCAAGGTTCTTGATAAGTTTCGTGACAGTCTTCTGTAATGACGGAGATCATTCAGGTTACGTGTTCGCTGCCATTTACCTCGGGCTCTCCTTTTTTCAGCAATGATTTGCCGTATGTACAGGGGAGTACTCTTAATATAAGGGATTTCTCTCTCGATTAAAGGAGTTGCATGCCAAGCTGCTTGTTGGATGGTTTCTATGAAGTGTTGAATAGCTTCGTCAATTCTGATGTTTCTTTCATGCTCAAGTTGGTCAAATTTCTGTTTATATAGTCCTTGAAGTCCTCCCACCTGGTATGTACTGTGGATAATTTTGGAACAGTCTCTGTTTTTACAGGTGTATTTGTCAAGTTCATTATGACAGGAGAGTGATCCGATGTCAGGTCGTAACTGGACTCTAGCAGGCAGTTCTGTGTGGCAAAACCATTCACTATAAAGAAGTCCAGAAGGTCAGGGATTTTCCTTGGATCTGCTGGCCAGTACGTGGGCTCCCCATTCGAGACGTGTTTATAATTTTTCTCAGTCAGGGCGGTGTAGCAGGTTTCGACCTTTAGTTGTAATCAATCTGGAGCCCCATTGGGTATGTTTCGCGTTCCAGTCGCCTCCAACAATGAATCTGTGCCCTAAAGTGGCAAAAAAATCTTTGTAGGGTCGGTTGCAATTACATGTCTCGGTGGACAATATATAGATGTTATGCATGTAGGTCCATTGCTGGTGTTGATTTTGACAGTAGTTGCTTGTATAGCATTTGTTTGATATTTTTCTTCTTCATGATGAGAAATGGAACTTTTAATGATAACAGCAGATCCACCATGAGCTGTTCCATCAGGATGAATGGTATGGTAAATGGAGTATTGTGGAATTGTAAACACTGTTCTGTTGGTGAAATGTGTTTCCGAAATAAGAAGTACATCTATTTTGTTCATGTCTAAGAATGTACGAATTTCTTCTTTGTGGTTTACTAAACCGTTAGCATTCCAAGTTCCAATCCTTAAAATCTTGTTGGCCATTAGGAAAGTTTACTCATGACAGTGGTGAGTAGATTCAGGATCATGGTGTTTTGATGTAGCAATTGCGAAAACATGTTTTTAAATTCTTCTAGAAATGTTGATAATTGCTGGCTTAGTTGGGGTGATACTTGTTCTTGGTTTGTGTTTCTTATTGCTTCTGCGTAGGTTCTAGATGATGGGTGGTTTGATTGTTGTGGCCGATTTGCAGTTGCTGAATCCACTGGAAGATTAGAAATGTTGGTGTTAGTTGGATGACTTGAAGTTTTCGGTTGCTTTTTCTTTATAGACTTGACATCCCTTGTAGCTGGCTGGGTGATTGCCTTCGCACAAAGCACATTTTGCTGGTACATTTTTGGGCTTTTGACACGTTCTTGAGTCATGTTGTTGACCGCACTTAACACAATTGTAGGGTCTGTAGCAATAGGTCTTGGAATGGCCATATTCCTGACACCTCATGCATTGTATTATTCCTCTCTTTTTTCTGAGAGGTTCTATGGTAACTTTAGTATTGTAAATGTATTGAATCTCGTAAACACTCTTGTTGTTGGATTGTGGCTCGAGATCAACGAAGAACATGGGGAGGGGTTGCTTAGTCACTCTATGCTGTACGTTAAAATGTTCCTAACTACATGACCTTTGTCTGAAAGTTCACCTTTATATCATCGATGGAACTGAGTGGTGTAGATTTTTGATTACTACTCTATATGCTCGTTCTTCTCTAATTTGATAAGTGGGGTGGATTATATTTTCCTTGATTAGGTATTTAGACAATTTTCTGTAGGCATCCACTGTGAGTGCATTGATTTTAATTTTGTCATTTGCCATTACTTTAGCATAGAAAGAGTTTTTCTCGATTACTTCACCAAAGCTGTTGATCATTGCTTGAAAATCAGTTACACCATATATGTATATTACGGGTGGTCTTGGGTCTTTTTCAACATTTTCTTTCGTATTCTTTCTTTGCTCTGTAGTTGACAAGGTCTGTAGTGGTGAAAATCTATTTTCTGTTGGTGTTACTGGTGGGCTGAGGGTTTCCGTAGGTGATCTTTTCCGTTTTTTCACGGTCTGCCAAGTATGTTTAGTTGTCAATTCCATTTCTTCATCCTGGTGCGAGGAGGCATTGTTTATTGTGTTCATGATCTTTGTGAGGTTGTGTGCGGCTTTGGTTTGTTCTTGTGATGGAAAGCCAAGAAAGCTTTGTTGATTCTGGTGGATAATTACATTTGTTGTCGGAGGTCTATTTTTGTCACAGGACATAAGTATTCCCTGTGTGTGGACCCCTTTAGAACATTAGCGAATCTTATCTGGCTCCAGATGTTGCTTGCACTTCGCGATAACTTATTATTTTGAATGTTTTTATTTCCGCGTAAACGCGGAAATATTGCCGGAAAACGAAAAATTTTTCGATCCGATATGAGGTCTTGACTCTAAGGAGGGGTTGATCAATTTTGGTGATTAAATTTGATGGATATCACTAGGAATTTGCTTATAAACTTCGAGATACCGAATTTCAACCTTACAGATGTGATATTCGAACGCGAATCAGCAACAAAGAGTTAAAGCAAACTATTTCACTTGAATTGACTTAGTAAAAATTAATGTGAATTGTATAGTGAAACCTCGATATAACAATCGAAGGGACATTCAATGGATTCTTCAAATACAAGAATAGTCCTCGTGCCTGGCAACGTTGCTGCCACTAATTGCTAACAGAAGTAATAAAACGGACATCTTATATGCCAAAACTGGTGGATGTTATATGCCTAAACTGGTGGATTACCATTGCTCCATGTTTGCTTCGTGGTCTTAACAATTACCGATAAATAAATTTAAAGACATATCTAATACATTGTCGGTAAACACTTTATTTCCGATGCTTTTGATGATTACAAGGTAAAAATTGAGACAATATCTGATGAAATGAAAGCGATAAGGAGAGAAAATGAGATACTGAAGGAAAAACGGGGACATTGGAGATGAAGTTAATAACATGGAACAGAGAGAAAAACAGAATAACATTGTAATGAGTAGTATACCAGAACAGTCGGAGGAGGTAAATACTATAATGAAAAAAGTAATGAAGGCCCTGAAAGTAGAAATTGAAGAGGGAGACATTGTTGATTGTTTCAAGATTGGAAAAACTGGCAGATCACCAATATTAGTCAAGTTAAGAAACTCTGAAACTAAGACGAAAATATTCAAGGCAGTAAAAAGAACAAAGGGAATCAAAGTCAACGAGTGTGGATTGGCAGGACCGAATAATAATATTTACTTTAATGATGATTTAACTCATCAAAATCAGATACTATTAAAGAAGGCTAGAATATTTGGAAAAAATAAGAAATACAAAAATATCTTCTGTAGTAGAGGGAAGATATATGTCGTTAAAACAGATAACGATCCACCGATAAGAATATATTCTGAAGAGGACCTTCAATAAAAGGTCCAATTGTGTTAACTGGTTAAATAAGACTTAAGAAAAAAGAAAAACAAAAACAAAAAAAATATATGTGTAAATTTATGAAAGATGGGTGATTGAATATACTATATTTAAATATAAGAAGTCTCAGAAATAAAATGGAAGAACTACAAGACTTGATCGATACTTATGATAGTGAAATACATCTGATAGTTCTCGCAGAAACATGGCTTAATCCAAATGAAAAAAATTCTACAATATAAAAACATTTAATGCTGTTCATGACTGTAGGGGCACTAGAGGAGGAGGGACAAGTATATTTATCAAGCAAGGTATAGACTATATCGATGTGGATACAACAAATGTTAGCCTGGATGATTGCAATATTCTGTCAATATACCTCCAAAAACAAAAGCTCACACTGTGGAGTGTTTACAGGCCACCAAAAAGTAGTACAAATAACTTCCTTGAACAAATGGATCTAATAATGGAGAGACAAAAAATAAGTGCATTATATTGGGTGACATGAATATAGATCTATTAGGTGAGACAAAAGCAGTCACAGAATATAAGAATATCATTGGCATGAATGCATATCAAATACAGAATACCTTAACAAGAAATCAAGCCACACGAGAAACAGAGCTAACTGCCACAATACTAGATCATGTGATAACCAACAAAATATCATCCTGCAAGATTAATTTAAAGAACCACATGATATCAGATCATAAAATCATGAACGTCAGTATAACAAATAATCTCGAAAAGATGAAGACAAAAAAATTACTAGAATCAAGTTAGATGAAAAAAAATTGAAACAAAGTGTACAAGAAAAACTTCTGAATGAGACAGTTAGTAACTTCAGTGAACTAACAGAAATAATAAAGCAGACAAAAATTGAAAGTTCAACAACATATACTTACAATGAAATATAGAGAAAAAAACGAGTGGATCACAAGTGAGTACATGGAGAAACTTAAAAAAAAGAGATAAAATGTATGAAAGATGGAAAAAAGTACAAAACGAATACACTAAGGAGGAGTTTGAAAAGCTGAAAAGGAAGCTGAAAAAGGAAGCTGAAAAACTAAAGAGGAACCTGAAAAAAATTATGTCAATAAAAAACTTGAGGAAGCTAAGGGAAATTCAAAGAAAACATGGAAAATCCTAAATGAACTTTGCGGAAGGGAAAACAAAAGGGTTAAAACTGTAAATAAAATAGTAGACATTGACGGCAACGTGGTTGAGGATAAATACAAAATTGCCCAAGAATTTAACATACATTTTGGGAGTGTGGGGGTGAATTTGGCTGAAAAAATAAAGAAAAATAAAAAGAAATTCAAGGAGGAAGAAACAGAGAAAACCATATACCTAATGCCAACCGATCTGAAGGAAGTTCGAGAAGCTGTTAACTCCTTAAATAATAACAGTGCACCAGGTGAAGATAACCTTTCTAAACAAGATATTATCACGTTGTTTGAGTGCATAGGAAAAAAAATAGTCCAATTTATAAACTATACAGGGTGGCCATTTGAAAACGAAACAGACGAGATTACAGACGAAATAAATTTTTTCGATAGAAATGCTCGGACAGGTCAATTTCTGTTTCGAGGGGGACAACTTAAGATGTAGGTTACGGACGCATAGCGCTTCAACCCTTGCTACTACAACACTCACCCCCAATTTTTGAATAGGGAAGATGGGGTGAGTGATACCTCATTTGAAAGGTATTTTTATACTGATTTCAGCACAGTAATTTTTTTCATTTATTCATTAGTTCTCGAAATATTCTTAACTAAGTATTTGAAAATGAAGTGGTGTTTTCATGGCACTTGTAGTGTTTTTTTGTGAAAAATCGACATTTTGTGCTTCAAAACAACCATGTTTATCTAAATGTCGTTGATTGAAGAATTCTGCGGTTTTCTCGCACATTGATTGTTTGCAAAAAAAAAAAAAAAGAAATTTTTCCACCCGCTCTGCAATTGAATAAACCATGTCGAACAATGAATTAGAACACATACAAGTCTCGATTCAAAACTAAGAATAATTCACATGTCAAAGACCAGTAAGCCAACTTAACCCGGCGTCATTGTTGCCGGTATCTAATACCCGACGCATTTTAAAACTGTCATAATTTTAAAACGAAATGCGCGCGTCTTTTGTCCGTTACAGTAGCTGCGGTCGTTGACCTCTGTTCGCGTATTCTCTTCTCTATTTAGTGTTGCTGCGGCTATCTCGTAGTGTAGACGTGTGTAAAGAGCGCGCGGGTAAGTTATACCCGGCCACAATGGCCACGTAACATTTATAAAGACAGCGTGTTTGTTGTTTTTTATTGTTTATTGATAAATTGCATATCGTTTTTCACAGTTTTATGAACCATGTCTTACGAAAGCGAACAACGTCGACTCCTAGCCTTGTTTGAAGAAGTTGAGGCTAATGAAAATGAACAGTGCAGTTCAGACGACGAGGGTGAAATCGACCATATTTCAGAGCGAAGTCAAGGCAGTGATACGGATCAGGAATGCAGCGATGATGAGCAAGAAGTAATTGTTTCAACAAGTAACCAGCAGTTTTATATTGGTAAAGACAATTCCACCAAATGGTCTTCGCAACCACCTCGGACCAACGTTCGCACAAGGTCCGAAAACATAATTCTACAAAAACCTGGGGTAAAGCCTATTGCGCAAAATGATAAGACTGAAATAGAGTGTTGGAGACGCTTTATAAATAACAATATGCTGGAACAAATACTTTGTCATACTAATGCTAAGATAAAACAGAGACAGTTGTCTAACAATAAACAATCGCTTCAGTATTTATTGAAAGAAACAACTATAGACGAACTATTAGCTTTGTTTGGCTTGTTGTACTTGGCTGGACTAAATCGTTCTAATCACCAAAATTTGAGCGACTTGTGGAGAACCGATGGTACTGGTGTGGAATTTTTAGTACTACTATGTCTTTGCAGCGTTTTTACTTTTTACAAAGCTGTTTGCGTTTTGATGATGCAACAACACGCCAAGAGCGAAAGCAACTGGACAATCTGGCTCCAATTAGATATTTTTTTAAAGAGTTTGTCTCAAACTGTAAAAATACTTATACTCCCAATGAGTATCTTACAATCGATGAAAAACTAGAAGCATTTCGCGGCAGGTGCTCATTTCGTCAATATATCCCGAATAAACCTGCGAAATATGGCATCAAAATTTATGCTTTGGTTGATGCAAAAACTTTTATACAGTCAACCTTGAAATTTATCCCGTAAGCAGCCTGAGGGACCGTTTTTGCAAAGTAATAAAGCTTTCGATGTTGTAGACAGATTAGTGCATCCTATTTCTAAAGTAATAGAAATATTACAATGGACAATTGGTTCACGAGCATTCCACTGGTTACACATTTGCAACAAAATCATAAAACTAACATCTACAGGTACATTACGTAAAACAAAAAAGAAATCCCACCCAACTTTATAACCACGCGAAGAAAAGAAGTATACAGCACTCAGTTTGCATTCCAAAAAGATATGACGCTTATTTCCTACATGCCTAAACGGTCTAAAGTGGTGCTGGTATTGTCTTCTCTTCATCATGACCAAAACATTGATCCTGCTAGTGTTGAAAAAAGGAAACCAGAGATAATTACATTTTATAATTCTACGAAAGCTGGCGTCGATGTGGTTGATGAGCTCTGTGCTACCTATGATGTATCTCGAAACTCAAAACGCTGGCCAATGACAGTATTTTATGCGGTCATGAATGTAGCTGCAATAAATGGTGTGATTATTTTTCGTGAAAATAATAACTCGAAAACAAAACCGGCGTGATTTCCTTAGAAAACTCGGTCTATCAATGCTTGAAGGTCATCTACGCGTGAAAAAAATATGGAGAACTTACCGAGAGGCTTACGTAAACGTATTCACGAACAAGTCGGTGAAATGATGACCTACCCTCCGAATAAAAGTTCTAAAACATATACGAGATGCAAAGACTGTCCTTCTGTCAAAGACAAAAAAACTAGGCATAACTGCAATAAGTGTAATAAGCCTATTTGTATGCAACACATTATCCCATTATGCCAAAGTTGCGTTGATCTCGATAGCGAATAAGTCGATATATTATTAGTAAATAAGCTTTGTTTTATATAGTTCATGATTTCATGTTTATGTTCTAAAGAAAATTTTATGTTTTGTCTCTAAATGTCTATTAAGTTATGTTTTCGAATAAACGTTTTAAGTTATGTTCAAAAAAAATTATCGCAGAATAAAAAGATTTAATTTGATGAGTAAACATGCTCATTTTATGATAATAAATGTTTGATTTTTATAATAATGTATTTAAGTACCTATTTCCCTATTATAGAAAACTAATATTGACGTAAGCTTGATTCAGTGTACAATAATGTACATGGGTAAAATTTACCCGGCCACAACGGCCAAGTTCTGTTTAGTAGCCA
This sequence comes from Propylea japonica, assembly GCA_013421045.1. Taxonomy (NCBI): domain Eukaryota; kingdom Metazoa; phylum Arthropoda; class Insecta; order Coleoptera; family Coccinellidae; genus Propylea; species Propylea japonica. The sequence continues at coordinate 6,808 of JACDNR010001041.1, read as the reverse complement.
CAATGACGCCGGGTTTGATCTGTTCGTAATAAATAAAAATTATCGATTCTCATTTTTTGAAAAAGATATGAATTCAATAATCAACAAAATGAAACATTATTGAAGCCAACTGAGAAAACACTTCATAATTAAGTCGAAATCGTTTCACGAATTGGGACTGGAATATTTCTGTGGCATCATTAATGATTTGATTTTCTTCCTGGTAATCTGATTAGAGATATGTACGTATTTGGAGTTTTTGGAGATTTCTATCGATCAAGTGTTACCGCATGTTATTGGAAATACTGCAAATTATATCGAAGATAATTTAGATTGAGTTTCAGCAAGATTGAGCTCCTTCGCAATACGCTTTGTTTGTCGACATCTTGATTTAAGATTCTATGTCATTGGATTGGAGGAAGGAAGCCACAGTCATGGTTGTTTTGAAGCTCAAAATGTCGATTTTCACAAAAAAAACACTACAAGTGCCATGAAAACACCACTTCATTTTCAAATACTTAGTTGAGAATATTTCGAGAACTAATGCATAAAATGAAAAAAACATTACTGTGCTGAAATCAGTATAAAAATACCTTTCAAATGAGGTATCACTCACCCCATCTTCCCTATTCAAAAATTGGGGGTGAGGGTTGTAGTAGCAAGGGTTGAAGCGCTATGCGTCCGTAACCTACATCTTAAGTTTTCCCCCTCGAAAAGAAATCGACCTGTCGAGAGCATTTCTATCGAAAAAAATTTATTTCGTCTGTAATCTCGTCTGTTTCGTTTTCAAATGGCCACCCTGTATATTGACGAGTGGAATATTTCCAGAAGAACTAAAGAGCAAAAATAACCCCCATCCATAAGAAGGACAAAGTGATGATGTCAATAATTACAGGCCTATATCAATGCTCAATCATTTTTCTAAATAGTCGAAAAAAAATAAAAAAGACTAGTAAACTTCATAAAAAACACTATGGGTTTGACTCAAACAATATGGATTTCAAGAACACAATAATACATTGGGAGTTACAGTAGATCTATTGGACTATATAACAAGTGAACTAGAAAAAATAACTATGTTGTCGTGGTTTATATCGATCTGAAAAAAGCCTTCGATACGGTTGAATTGAAATACTGCTGGACAAGATTTGGAAGATGGGATTCAGAGGGGTATGCTACAGACTACTGAAAACATATTCTAAAGGACGAAAAACTTTACCAGGATTGGCATTATGTGAGTGAAACGCAAAAAATGAAGGTTGGATTGGAATAGCACAGGGATCAGTACCGGACCCTTGGAATATTTAATATATGTCCATAATCTGAAGTATGTACCAATAAAATCAAAGTATTTCATGTATGCGGACGATACCGTACTAGTATGTCAGGCAGTGATGTTGAAGAGTTGGAACGATAATAAACAGTGATCTAGATTTATATTTTGAATGGCTGTGCAATAATAAATTAAGTGTGAATGTAGAAAAAAACTGTTTTATATCATAAAAACAGAAGAACAAAAAAAAGATAGATTTAGAGATATATTTAAATAACAAAAAATTGAAAGAAGTAGTGGATACAATTACCTGGGACTGAAGATAACAAAAGGATATGACATGGAACAATCATATAGAGGCGTAATAGCTAGAATTTCACCCATGGTAGGAGCAATCAGAAGAAGTGCTCACCTACTAAATTGCGAAGGACAAAAAAATTACTTTATAACAGCTTTATAGAACCGCAAACTAGATATCTTCTGCCATGCTGGGGTAATGCACCAGATTATATAATGAATAGACAGAGAGGACCCAGAACAAAGCAATTTAAAACGATATACATGCTGAATTACCGAACACCAACTGAACAGCTATATAAGGACTCAACAATTATGAATATAGAACAATTGAAGATCTTTGAACAGGTAAAACTTATTTACAAAGTGAAAAACAGAAGACTGAAAACTTTAATGGGACTTAAACAAGTGAAAGATGTCATAGTTATCGATAAGAAAGCAAGAGGCCCTGAGAAATAGATTTGCCAGAACAACAAAGCACAAGATTCGCCAGTATATAGGAGTAGCAGCATATAATAGAATACCAGGGAACATAGTGGAAAATAATGACTATTACAAATTTGTTAAAAACCTTAAAATGTATGGAAAAATAACTAGGATCTCATAAAAATTATGTGTTATATATATTAGAATTTAAAGTTCAATTTGTAACAATTTACACAAGGCTCTGACACAACATTGTTGATTAAGAGTCAGGAATAAAGATTATTATTATTATTTCAATTCCAAGATTCAATACCTATACAACTGATTAGGATAATGCTTACCTTACGAAACTAAAATAGAAATTCAAGAACACAAACTAAAATGAAAACTTCTGAAATTTTAAAACACAAAAAAAAGAAAAATCCTTTAAAAGTCAACTCAAAACAATAAACTCTTCAAACACTTCAAAAAGAATAGTAGAACAATAGGCACTCCTAACCGTCGAATTACTGGAATTCACTGGTGCTCTGTGCTAAAACGTACCCAATTTTCGGACACGATCGATGATTCGGGTATATTCGGGCTTCTTCGAGTTCTGTAAAAATGCAACTGAGATCATCATCTGTTTACATTTTCGTCAGCGTCAGATGTCAACTTGACATTTGAAAACATTTCGATTTTTATATTTTAAACGTTATTTAGAGCTTGAAATTATGGTAATCTCAATTAAAACTCAAGTAAGAGGAGATTACTGTACGCATTTGCGTTAGATGGAATTATTTCATTCTCGATTTTGATATGAAAATCGGCAATGATTACTGTTGATACTTAAAGGTAACTTTATCCCTAATTTTCATTATTGAGAATCTCTTCGAGTATTGATATTATTTCAGGTTTCATCTTTTCCAGCAAACCAGGAAAATGTGCCATCAATAAAGAGCCTGAGTAATGGCTTTCAGAAAGAAACGAACATGCACATATAATAAATTGATAGTTTTTTATCTGTCTACATAACATAGACTTCCTTCAGCATCTATTATCACAATTGTTTTGATTTTATCTTGCATTTTTTCAGTTAGTTATTGAAAAAATTTAGATCCAGCGAAGTTACTCTACAACAGATCTACTAACAGAAAAATATTATGCATGAATTGTTTGATCTATATTTCCTCCTGTTTTATAAAAGATTTCGATAATAATTACTAGTTTTGTCCTATATCAGTTTACCCTGTTTTATTTCTATTTGTTTCAGTGAAATCCTTCAGCCACATGTACAATAGTACCAATGATCGTAAACACATTGTACTTGCCAACATTAATAATTTCAACAATTGAGGACACTGAAAGATTATACCATATATACCAATATACAATTGAATTATATAAAAATCAGCTTTCACTAATCAAAGCATGGTTAGTACCCAACTTGAGTTCCATGTAAAACGCAGACTTGAATCAGGTTTATAGAATTTACACGTTTGTAAAACAATCATGCTCAACTTATTTGTTGTGGGTTACAATGAAAATATTGTTATCGACTTCGATCCACTTCCGAAAAGAATATCAAAATATCTAGTACCTGTTCATCAAGATCCAGGCCAAAATCAATATGAACAATTGAGTTCGAATATTCGTGTTTTCAGGACTAGAAAGTGATACTGTTTTTTTTTAAATAAATATTAGATAGTGGTTCATAATGTTTTTTCGTTTCATACATTAGTTTTCTCGTTCATTCATGTCAATTAGGCCCCATAGAAATTGTAAGCAGTAACACTTTCAATCGTAATCGGCATCCGCAATCGTTCACTTATCTTATGAAAATAAAATTAAGGTGCTTTATTCACATTCTTTACTTTCCAGTCATCTAAAGACACAACCAAAGTGCTGACATTATACCCAATTCAGTGTAAAAATAAACTACAAACAAATCCATCGTCACAACTTATTCATTTATATCTTGTAAGATCAGCACATGAATAGATATCACGAGTTAAGTAGGTACTCTTTATTTGGACAATGTAAAAATCAAGTTATTCAATTTCCACTATATTATTCTTTTACACATACTGAAAAAAACTAGACATATCAAATGCCGAGTCAAATGACTATACACACCGAAGTTCCTCAGTCCTCATCGAACTATTTTCTCTATTTGTGAATCATTTAGATTTAGGTCCCCTCAATAAATTGTCTTGATACATGGATTTCTCTCATCTTTATTGGCAATTGGAATAAAAGAATACATTTTTCGAACCATTTGATGGCACAAACAAGTTCCAAAGTACATCATTCCATTATTTTAAATTTGTATTGATGGCACATTTTTCCTGACATACTGACGAATAAGAAGAAATCAGGAAATGAAATCAACAACAACAACAAACAGTCTTTATTTCAAATCAATGGTAACAAATAATAAATACTGATAGCTAATGAAATGAAATAGTGTCAAATAGAAATTTTAATTCATGAAATCATCAAGACAGTAAGGTTCCAGACTCAGAAGAAGCTTGAAAATTTTCTTCTTGAACAAGCTGAAGTTGTTTTTCCTCTGTATTACCTCAGGTAGACTATTGAAAAGTTTTAGCATCTGTATTGCATTTGATTTGACTTGTCGTCAATCTATATTTAGGAAGATTATATGATGAGTTTTCTTGTATTATATTCTTTAACTTCCTATACTTGCTGAACAGATCTTGGTTTATGAAAAAATAGGAGGCATTCCTGAATATATATCCCATAGATCGTTCAAAATTCCTTTTCATCTGAAATAACCGCGACATGATTCCCTACAACTCAGGTTACACATTATTCTGAGTGCCTTTTTCTGCAGGACAAATAGAGATGAAACATTGCCACTGCCGTAAAAGGTTATCCGAATCTAAGCTGTGACTCAATTGTTCCATAATATGCAGTTCTTAGTGTTGTGGAGTCAACATACCTTGAGAGAATCCTTAGAGCGTAAACCGAAGAACTAGCCTTATTACAAAGTTGTTGTATGTTTGAGCGCCAGTTCAGTTCTTCATCTACATGGAGGCCAAGGAATTTAACACATCCTGATACCGCGATTGTTCATTTTGTAACATTTACTCTTGGTGGTTGTATTCCAGAATTTGCAGGATTGAAAACAGTACAATACCTGTTTTAATTTTATTAAAAATGAGGTTATTTCGGTCAAACCAAATCTCAGCTTGCAGAAATACATTCTCAAGCAGCTGCCTCAGCTCGGCCACAAGGACTTTATCAGTAGGAGGTTTGAGTCATCTGCATAATTTACTGTATTCACTTCATTTGTGTACCATTGTTTCTGTATGAAATCATTTATATAGATAATGAAAAAATAGGACCAGACATACTTCCCTGCGGAACTCCAATTCAAGTTGAGTGGTTGAGATCTTACATAACCATTGTTGGTAGAAATTTCACAAGTTGTGTTCTTCCTCTGAAATATGACCGGATCCATTCCATCGCTGAGCCAGCAATACCATACTTCTCCATCTCTTCAATAAGATGTCGACACTCAAATTATCAAAGGCCTTGGCAAGATCCAAGAACAATCCTAACGCTAAGTCTCCTTCCTCAAAAGCATCCACTATTCTCAAGAGAAACTGAAACACAGCTGTCTGAATGGATTTTCCTTTTAGAAATCCATGCTGATTCTTGGAGAACAAGTTATTCTATATAAAGTATTGGACAAGTTGGTTACAGAATGCCAGCTCAAAAATCTTGGAGAAAGATGGCAACAATTATAGGTCTGTAGTGAGTCTTATAGTCATTTATATCTCCTTTCTTATGGATATTCCATGCCTCAGAGTTATTCACTATGAAGTTCAGTGGTTTCAAGATTCATCCTCGTTTCTCTAACAATGTTATTAGATATTTCATCATATCCTTTTGTTGTGGTTTTTTAACGATTTTATTATTAACATAAGTTGTTCTTCAGTAATTGAAACAGTTGACATTTCTGTGGTGTGTGTTGGTGTCTCTGGTGAGGTGGCAGTGTCTTTCTTGCGAACTTCCTTTGGTGTTTATCAAGTTCGATGCTGCATTTACAAAGAAATAATTCAGTTATCCGCAACCTCAGGGAACCCTCCATGGAAATTTGGTATCATTATTTCCATTCTTCAGGAATTATTATTGTCCACACAGTTTTATTCTTGTTGTCTGACTTCTGAATCATTTCCTCATATAATTAGATTTTGTTTTATCAATAGCTGATCATATTGTTCTTGACTTGTTTTTATTATTTGTGTATGTTCATTTTTTATATTGTCTAGTATAGATGTAATTGACTTATCATTGTTTCCTGATTACCATTGTTGTATACGACTATTAAAATAATTTTCTTATGTCTATTGAAATTTCAACTGCTGCACACTCAAATCCCCACTTCTTGATTCTTACTGATGTTTTTAATTTCTCTAGTTTACATCCTTCCTCTGGCAAATATTGCTACTTCCATGTTTCACGCTTTCCTACAAAAGTTGGCCCTCAATGTAAAATCATTTATGCTGTAATAATTTAGTTGTTTCTTCTGATGTTCAATGTTCTGTGAGACATAGTATTTGGATATTTTCCTTTTCTTTTATTATTTCTTATAGTTGTTCAACACAGTTACCTATTGATCTAACATTCTGATGTACAATACTGAAATTGTCGGTAACCTGTAATTTATCATTAACGGTACTAAATTGATTCATTGATTGTTTTACATTCGGTATGATCTTCTGATCTCTCCGGAAAAAATTTCGGAGTTGAAATCCCTAATAAGTATACCTTTAGGCCAGAAATTTTGTCCATCAGCAATTCATACATTTCTAATGTTGGGACACC
>JACDNR010001040.1:0-36936 GCA_013421045.1 Propylea japonica | reverse complement strand
GGGCGCTCGGCCTGCGCGTCGTACATTTCCTTGCTCTGCCAGGGGCGAGTTGAGGCAGGTTAGGGTTGTCACTGTACGCCTAATCTACTTTCAGTTGAGCTTCTGAATGCAACTCTGGAGTGATCAGATCCAATTATCGAATCAAGATGCGTGGGATACCTGGGATGGTGTTTGCACTTTACCTTTGCAACATCAAAGTGAGAATAATCACATTCAAATTGGGATTAACCAAAATGTAGATAAGCAACAATCAAATTGATTATATTATAATATTAATAATAATAATGAATGAAAATTCATGCGTTTAACAGAAACGTAGGCATAATATAAATAATGAAAGCGGAGAATAATATTAATCGATATAAAATCAACCAATATTAAACCCACACTTCGGAACTAATCCCGTCAACGAACAAGAACAGCATAGTGGTAATATCAAACAGAGCATCCATAGATAGCTATTTCGCCCTATTTGGGGCTCATCAGTATGGAGGAGCTCCGTTTGAAAGGCATTTAGGTTCCCTTACTTGAAGAAATGTTGCCCAGTTCTGAGAATAACAGAAACAAGACGCCATCTCTGGGATCTTACGAAACACTTACCTCCAATGCATGAACGTTGAACGAAGTCGCGAGATGTTTATCCGTTTTTCATACGAACTGGTGGCAGTCCAACACAGTCGATGAAGTGGAAACGCTCGTTTCTTCGTCGTAAACCAGACGTGGATAATTAATATGAATTATTATTATCACCACGTCTGGTTTACGACGAAGAAACGAGCGTTTCCACTTCATCGACTGAAGGTAAAATCCACAAAGTGGACTGCCACCAGTTCGTATGAAAAACGGATAAACATCTCGCGACTTCGTTCAACGTTCATGCATTGGAGGGTAAGTGTTCGTAAGGATCCCAAGAGATGGCGTCTTGTTTCTGTTATTCTCAGAACTGGGCAACATTTCTTCAAGTAAGGGAACCTAGAATGCCTTTAAACGGAGCTCCTCCATACTGATGAGCCCCAAATAGGGCGAAATAGCTATCTATGGATGCTCTGTTTGATATTACCACTATGCATGTTCTTTGTTCGTTGACGGGATTAGTTCCGAAGTGTGGGTTTAATATTGGTTGATTTTATATCGATTAATATTATTCTCCGCTTTCATTATTTATTAATAATAATAATAAACATGGGTATAAAACAAACGGTTACTCAATGAATTCAAGCGATTTATTTCGGACCTACAAGCAACTGAACAGACGATAGCTGATAAGTATCGCGTGATCCTTAGAAACGAACTCATCTCAGAAGATTGGCTGCAGAAAATTAAAAATGAAATTGTAAATGAAATAAACATCTGAGGATGAATAACACACAATATATGAAAACAGAGATCACAACAGCGAAATAACAAGAGAAGGAAGTTTAACGAAACTCAAATAACCGCTCCAAGATGTCCTCACCGATAAAGAGGCACAAACTGGACACGTACCATTTCAGGTTAATGCTTTGGAAGAAACTGCACGTCGTATTTCGAACGAAGAACGACAAGCTCTGGTGAAACGTCTGGAATCAGCAATGTGCAGATTATTAATCGCTAAAACAGTGGCTCAGTGGTCAGTTTTTCATTTTTTTTCTCATACTTCGAATAGCATCCAAAAAATGTCTTATTTGATTTGCTATCTGTGCTTGAAATACTATGAAAAAAATTTGGTTGAGAACGCACCGCCCCCGGATAAACCCTTACACAGTAGTCGCTAATACCGTAGCTGGTCAGTTTTTAATTTTTTTCTCATACTTCGACGGGCGCCCAAAAAATGTCCTATTTGATTTGCTATTTGTGCTTGAAATACTACGAAAAAAAATTTTGTTGAGAACGCACCGCCCCCGGATAACCCCCTACACCGTAATCCCTAAAACCGTGGCTGGTCAGTTTTTAATTTTTTTCTCATACTTCGACGGGCGTCCAAAAAAATGTCTCATTTGATTTGCTATCTGTGCTTAAAAAAAATGCAAAAAATTTTTCATTGAGAACGCACAGCCCCAGATAACCCCCTACACAGTAATCGCTAAAACCGTGTCTGGTCAGTTTTTAATTTTTTCTCATAATTCGACGGGCGTCCAAAAAAATGTCTTGTTCGATTTGCTTTCTGTGACCAAATTCTACATCGACAGTTTCCACGTCAAAAACCGTGGCTGGAAAAATGTGGATAAGTTCACGCAAACTCAACAATTGTACTAACTATTCCTACTCTTTGTTCTAACCTTACAATTAAATATTGACTAACCTATGTCTTTAAATTTTCTTCACAATCTTGTCCAAATTCGATTCTTGTTATTCTGATTATCTTCTTCCCTCTAATGTAAAATCATATTACTCAATTGTATATTATATTATCAGAAAAATAAACCTGCCTTTGCTTGATCTGGCCTCTGGAAACTTCTTAGTACCTTAGACAACCAGCCTTTTACTAGATCTTGGTTTCTGTTTCAGGTAAGTACGTTTTTACTCGATTTTTCTTGAAATTCATTCAATTTTCTTTTCAGATCTCTTACTTCTCAAATTTTTTTGCCGATTCCCCATTCGTTTTTCTTTATTTACTTCCTCCCCATGGTAAAAATGAAGTTTTCTGCATTATTTCATTGACTTTTATAATATCTCATGCTCCATGGACTATTGATTTGGAAAGATGAGATCAATTCCTCTTTGACAAATTGGTAAGTAATATTTTAAATAATTCTGTTAGTCGCTCTTCTTCAGCTTGGTTCCCAAATACCTTTTTCGGTAAATATTTGAATTTCGGTGACCAGCAGATATCGACCAGATTTTGGTGTCATTTTATTCATTGAGTCTTCCTGAACAACACTTGTAAAACCAACAGGTAGCGGTCTGTTTTAGTTTAGAACAGGGGTCTCCAAACTTTTCAGCCTGAGGGCCACAATGTTTACTCCAGCAAATGTGAAGGGCCAAAATATTTAACCGTTTGATTCAGTAGCTTCGGGACTCTCGCAAAAGTTGATAAGCTAATGAGCTTTCGCGGGCCGGATTCTTGAAACTGGCGGGCCAGATTTGGCCTGCGGGCCGTAGTTTGGAGACCATTGGTTTAGGAGATATGGACCCCCAAAGTTTCAAACATGTTCCATCTTCACGTCACTTTTTCCACTATAAAAACACAAGCACGCTGCTCCAATTTGGTCTGTAAATCACCCTTGAACATTCACATAACGATTCGAATAGTTTCATTTCAGGTAAATTTATAAATTAATGCAAAAACATGGAAATTCTAGAGGTACCACGTAACCACACTTTCGAGTTAGAGCACGCCGTTCTGCAAGGTGAGTTTGGCACTACCGTTACATTATGTATTTCGGTAAGTGACATATGGAAACGATGGCGGGAACTGGTAGGCATATGATTTCAAAACAGCTGTTTTAGAATCAGCTGATCGGAAACTGTTTCGGTTTGAATCTGATTTTAATTAACCGAGAATTGGTTCATATATGCTTATATTACCATTATTCATGAATTAATATCTGATTGAACTTTATTTCAACTATTAGAAGAATATGATGTTATTACCTCATATTCTTCTTAGATCAATGAAATACTATTTAGTTGTTGTATTTTGTTGATTGGTGATTTATCCATATTTAAATATTATATACCTAACTACCTAAATTGAATTTAATATCTCTAAAAGCTCGAAGCTTCAGTGAAGTGAAGCTTTTGGGTTGTGTTCTTTAATTTATTACCTAATAGTAAAATGGTAGAAAAATGAAGGAATGAAAAGTAAATAGTAGAGCAATCACTGAAAAACCAGAATTGGATTTATATGTATGTAATAAATATAAAATCAAAATATCATCCTTTATAAAATGAACATAAAAAATAAAATATCACAGTAATTATTAAGGAAATAAAATTAATTATCATAAATGAAAATGAATAATATCTGAAACCATAACAAAATGAAAATAAATAATCTTTAAAAACAAAAATTAAATTCTGGTAAAAAAAATGAATGAAGAAACTCCAAAAAAATTATAAAATCAATAATAATGAAAAAATGAAAAAATGAACAGAATTTAAAAACATTATGAGACCAAATTTGGAATTTCCCTTTTGAATTAGAATTCCGACAAATATCCAGGGAAATGCCGCCCTGAGCGGCCGAACCTGGGAATACCATGGCGAAAATCCTTCCTCAACCGTTCTATGTTTTGGGTGTGGGTTCCTACAATATATAAAATATATTATTACATTGGAACCAGCTTTCTCCAATATATGAATCACCTGAATCAGGGTCCACAAAATTTATTTAATGATTAACTGTGAGGTGCCCATATTCTGAATTTTGCAGAAATATTATAGGTCCTCCAGCAATCAGACATAATTGTAGTCCCTGGTCCCACATGTTCCTGTATCACCCTTAGGAATGTTTCTGACGTTCTATCAGGAACGGAAACCAGGAAGATCCTTGTATTTCCCCTCTCGATTCCCCCAAACACCCATTGGCCTTCCCAGATTCTGCCATGATTATATTTTCGCTTTCCAAATTTGGCTTCATCTACTTCCACAACAGTACCAGGGTTTCCAATTTTTCTTCGTTCAGAACTTTGGTCCACCAATCTCAGGCACACCTGTTAAAATTTCAATACAGTTTTTGTTGATTTCGAACTCATTATGTCATATATTACTCTCTCAATAATTGTTCCAATCTATTATGTTTGAATAGATAGACCTTCTGTACCATTGCTAAGACCCTGGGATGTGAGTGAAGGCAAAAAAAAGTAATTATGGAAAAATTTTGTCGATGGCCATTGTCGGTCTAACGAAGGTCCCAACCCTGGCTGATTTTTTAAACCTAAATAAAATTAAAAATCCTCTATAAAATATGCAGATAGCGACATACCCAAATCGCAATTGCTATGGACAATACTTTATATGAAGGTCAACCAAATATGTATAAGTAATCATAAAATATTCTATCGATATCCTGGTTTCCTAATAAACAGTTTCCAATCAGCTGTTTCAATTATCGCGCTAAGAAACGTATGTAATTCACGCCATCATTTGATATGACATTGGTGAATCGTGCGTACAACAGATAAACAAACCCCAAGTGTTTGACAATGCGCCCTGCGTAGTACAGTACTATATTTTATAGTATTCGTTTTGAGATATTTCGTGCTTCTGAGTTGTACCAGTGCTTGTGCACAGTCAATGGCAAGCCGTATTTCGAGCTTTTGAGTTACTCAGGAGCACGAAATATCTCAAAACGAATAGGCTATTTATGTTCTGTGGGTAGTACCAAACAGCGCGCTTTCCCTCGAAAGTGTGGTTACGTGTACCTCAAGAATTTGATTTTGCATTAAATTATTAAAATTACCTGAAATGAAACTGTTCGAATCGTTATGTTAATGTTCAAGGGTGATTTATATATCAAATTAGAGCAGTGTTTCTGTGTTTTTATGGTGGAAAAATTGACGTGAAGATGAACATTTTTGGAACTTTGGGAGCCCATATCTTCTAAACTAAGACAGACCGCCACCTGTTGGTTCACTAATGAATACAAGGCACCAACATCTGGTCGAAATCTGCTGGTCACCGAAATTCAAAAATTTACCCAAAATTCATCAAATTTTCAATTTTAGGTTCTCCTATGCTCATCGACTAACAACATTTATCAAGTGATTACATGCTGGATTGAATTTGAAAAAAAAATTATTAACTTTGAGAATTATCTTCATTGTAATACGTTCTGTAAATTATTTGATGGGTGGCAAAATCCTAGCTTCACCTCCACGTGGTGCCGCCTGGCTCAACCCAAAGGGCTGGCGTATGCCTCACCTGGGCGAACTAACGAAGCAGGCCTGTGCCAAGCTGTAGTATCGTGGCGCAGGGCCTGCACACGGGTAACGATGCCAGGTGGGCGGGGTGTTTATCATCCCTAAACCTGATAAATCGAGCTCGACATCGTAGTGGTCATGTCTCGCTGATGCCGAGCCTAGAGGATTTTGGCTTTACCGCTGAACGAGGTGGAAAGGTGGAAGGAACCACTGGAAAAAAATACCCCAACCCAAGGTAAAACAGCATAAGCTGAAGGGTGCATGGCCATGGAGAAGCATGGTCACTATTATTCGGACTCCTGGGTACCATGCGACACCCCAGGTTTCAATAGCCTCCTGGAGCAATGCGGGGCTCTACTCCAGGTGACGGATACTTCCCTAGCTACTCGTGGTAACAAATGAACATCAGTAATCAAAAAAATCAAACGCAAGGGGCTCCACCACCTCAGGGGATGTAAACGTGCCTTCAAACCCAAAGGTTGAAAAAGACCTAAAGACAACGGGCGTCGACAGCTTAGCCAGGGACCTCAATGATCTCAAAACTGGAGACAAGAGGGTCCGTCTATCTGGCGCCGCGCCGCCAGGAAGGCCAGGAAGAGGATAAAATTCCTCAGAGAATCTGGTCTTACCCAGGAGGAAGCGAGGCAAAAGGCATTATTGCCTATGCCTCCAAAGAAGAGGGTTGAAGCCGGGTTTCACAAAACTCCAATCAGCTTGATTATTGAAATGTCATCATTTGTGTGCAATTTTCAGTTCATTTTTGACGTAAACCATCGACTCAATTGAAAATCAACGATTTGATTGCCAATCAAGCGTTTGTGAAACCCGCGGTGAAACAGACACCATTCAGAAGATGTCTGGGGATCCCTTCACCTCCAAAAGACCTTATTCTGCAGGTAGCACACCGGAGGTCAACCCGTCCAAGAGAGCCAAGCGACGGCCAACTGCGCCGTCAGGGACCGATGGACAAAGGGTGGACTACAGTGCTGCTGTCAGCGGAATAAAAATTGGCATAATATCCAAAAAATATCCGGATGAGCTACTGACAACGGAGCAAAAGAGTGCCGTTCAGGATGCCATCCTGAAGGAAGTTAGAGGATTGCTGCATGCTCAAGATGCAGGCGGCATCCAACCTAAATTCCAACAAGCTCAGCACCGACCGGGTTGGTTAGCACTGACTTGCTGCGACAGGCAGACAGCTGACTGGCTGAAAAACCTGGGCAGTAAATTGAGTCCCTGGAAAGGGGCTCAGTTAAGGGTCGTAGAGGATAAGGATATGCCTCACCCAGAAATCCTGGTTGGTTACCTACCAGCCAGCCAAGGTGATTCCAACGAATCAATCTTGGAACTGATAGAGGCACAAAATGACCTCAAAGCAAGGAGCTGGAAGGTCCTGAGAAGGAACCCTTCGGGCTCCAGCTTAGAATTCACCGTCTCGGTTGATACCTGACGATGAAGAAACTAGAAGCCAACAAATTGAAGGTCAATTATAAGTTTGGCTTCGTTCAGTTCCGCAAAAGAGGCAAGAGGGACCAAGGGTCTGCGTCCGCAGACCTAATGACCCCAGTGCCATGGAAGTGGACGCTGAAAAAAAAGAGGGTTCATCTCTGGGACCCAAGAAAAGGAAGTACAGGGAACGGAACTACTTCGAAAGAAGAAGCCCACTCGGTTACAATCCCGGCTCCAATCCTGCGGATAGAAAAGCCCAATAATACATAAATGATGAAGAAAAATCGCACAAAATAGGTTAGTCAGAAGTGTAACAAGAAATACCTTCATTTTAGGGAACAAGCAATAGCGCATCAATATTTTGAAAGATTTCTTCATCGATGGATGAAATTTGATCTCCGAAAATATAAATCTTTGAATATTCACTTTTGTATTGTGAATTATAATAATCTTTTAGCACTTGTGGGAGTTTTATTCGCAGTGGAGGTGGAGCTGCAAAAGAGTTAGCAATTGATGTAATGAAATTGATCACAATGATTTCTGCATACATATAACAGCCTTTTTCTCTATTTCATCAAGTTATACAATTCTGATCATTCGAACATACTCTTATACCTATTGTATGAATAATAATGTTGAAAAAATTTCCCTAAGATAATCTCTATTCAATTGGTTGAATTGAAATTCCAGGAAGCTCCTGTAATCTAACCTTGAAGACGTTAGTCCGAAAAATGGTTTCACAGGAATAGGATTGGCATCATTATTGGGTTTGGTACCATTTACTCGAAAACTGTCTTTTGGTTCAAAATGTTCCGAATATAAGAACCTATTCTGTGGCAAGTTTCTAGCTTCAGCTAAGTCCAAAATTGAAATCCATAATATATTCCTCCTCCCAATATCATAAGGAAATCTTAACTCCGAAAACACTTTTTCAACTATTAACTCGAGTAGGCTGTTGACAGAATCGTCCGAATCGTGCCGGCAACGGTGTATCGAACATCAAATGTCAAATCGGAGCAAATTCACCTGTTTGGCTAAGAGATATCTAGATCGGCCGCGAAACAATTGATGAATGAAACTGGGAAAACCGGTGTTGTCACGTGTAAAATAGTTAGTTAAACAATCCTTGAATTTGGTTGTAACTGCGAATTCTGTTCTTACTGCCTTGAACGTTCGGTCGAAAATACTTCGAATAGGTTGAGTTTGGGTGCTACCTCTCTTATGATTTTACCCCAGTTTTCTGTGGATAAAGGTTTTAAGAGGGGATGAATTCCACCGAAAGGACCAACTCTGTGGATGTAGTTTGTGGTTGTTTGTGAAATTCATTGAAACTCTTAAAATTTCATTATAATAGTACTCATTTCGTACGATTACAATATCAATATCATATATCAGTAATCTAAATAATTGTAGGTATTCCAAGCTGCCTTTCCAGTATTTCTAAGCGATTGGATGATATCTGATATCTTCGGAGACTTGACAACGTTGTGCATATTTTGGCGTAATTACCTATCCGTAGTAATACAGTCGTCCAGTTCAGCTCTGAAAGTAGTATTATTTATCATTACATACCGCATCCCCTATTTCTTTTGTCTAAGTTTCTGCATTACTGACATAGAATACTGTGTTATCGTGGTGGGTAGTCGCAATAATTGGTTCGAGGTGTCACTGATGAGACTTAATACTGGTTGACAGCCAAAAATCATAACCATTTCTAGAATACCTTGGGTCATTCAGAATTCGCTGCACTGATGACGGTCAATAAGGCAGAAACAGCTGTCTGCAGATTCTCTGGGTGACATAACCAAAGATAATATTTGAACATAACCTTTAGATGCCATGCATGAATAGTACAGGCATTGTTTAAGGAGAAGATACAGTAGTTGGTTACTCGTTACTAAGGGTATTGAATGTGCGTATGTGGCGGTACCTATTAGAATTATGGGGCAAACTATCCGAATTTAGGATCCATGAAAATACGCCCTCTTGAATAATGACTTACCGGTAAAGAGGTTTTTACTTTGGCTATGAAACTTTATTTTTATGACGTGAAGTTTGAAGAATCGAAACCGGGTAAATTCCAACAATGAACACATGTTCGTCGATGTTAAATGAATAGAGTATACCAGGGTTCCAGTTGCGAATTTTATTACTTCGATAATTACGGGGTCTGTTTATGTTATACGATACTACTTTTTCTATTCTGAGACAGTGAAGAGAATGAGTTTGGAATTTGAATCGCAGTTGAAGGCAAGATATCGAATTGGAAAAATTAAATATAAGAATAATTTTTGGTTTTTGCTAAATTAAACGTGTTTTTAAAACGTGAATTTATTTGGTTAGATTTTTTTTATAGCGATGAATTCTTCTCTAAACAAATGCGACGAATATTAGTACCCACGTGAAGTCTTTACACTCACGAAAAACATACTTATGATAAAAACATTACCTATTTGAAAATTTATCGCAGCGAAATTCAGGCGTTTTACTTATTAGTGAATTATTTCGGTTCAGAAACACGAATGGAGTTTCGAAAGACTGACAATACTGTAATGTAATATTATTGGTAATATATTTCTTATCGATGTCATTGGAAAGATGAAAAATATGCTATGTTTCTCTTGTGTTAGATTTTTGAGTCAATATTTACTTTGGCGGCAATAAATCGTATCCCTGATGACGAATTCGTGGTCGAATTCAATATATCCGATTGATGTGTTATTTTGTGAACGAAGATTGATATATTACACTTAATGTTCATGCAAAATTTCAAGAAGATCGCATTGTGTAAACCATAGAAAATTCAATAGAAATTTGAAAAAAATCGCTTTATTTCCATAACAAGATATCCGACTCAAGTGAAATTTAATTTGTGTAAGAAGATTGATATACTGAATGTTTATGCAAAATTTCGAGAGGGTCGCATCATCTGAACCATATATTTAATTTTTTTAATTGTCAAGTTTTTACATATTTCAGTTTTTTAATAATTTCCAGAATATTGTTCTGATCGTTCTGAGATTTTACATTTATAAATAAAGTATCAATCCAAGCCCTATACTATTTTTTTAGGTGATAAACTCATTGCTCCGACAATGAACGACAGCTCGAAAGCACCTGCTCAGGGCTTTCTTAAAATTTTCATACTTCTATTGTAATGAAATTTTCAATTAAATGAGTACCTAGCGATCAGGGTACGAATGTGTCTATTGAAAAACAACAAATTTTGCTTACAATTATGAATTTTTAGGAATTTCTTGCCTGGTTTGAACTGATACCTTCTGTGTCGTGAACATACGATGAGTTTTTCCTGAAAGTGGTGTTAAAAAAATTCAAGAAGAGTCCTGAAAAATTTGCTTTTGAGCGCAAGAAATCTTGCATGTGGCCGCAAAATTTCATATCGATTGGTTTTGTTTTGTCTGAGATATGGCAGGACAAAAATTTCGAATGGCCATATTTCATGGAACACCCTATACGATTTGGCTGGTTAACGAACTTCTCAAGTCTCTAGGACAAACCCTTCGAAAAGTTATCGTGCTAACGGCCGGCTCCAAGGACAGAATTGAATTTGACCTCGGATTCGTCGTAGAACTCTTTCGTTTAAGACCGTATTCGGCTCAAAATTCGTTAATTACATACACAACCCGAAAATTATTGTTGAAAAGCCTGTCTATCCTCAAAGTTTAAGTGTTTAGTGCAGTTTATGGTCGGGCGAAGTCTTTGGGACCTTACCTGATTACTTAACTTGACTTGACGCTGTCAAGAGATGATTAACGATTTTTTTATGACCGTAATTTGATTGTATTGATCTGGACAATGTTTACCCCAACAAGGCAGCGCTACGTGCCATACAACCAACTAAACCGTTGATCGAGCTTTCACGGAAAAAGCTTCGTGAAAGAGAAGGACTCCGCCAATAGCCCAGTGTCGATTCAATACCTCAAAGACGGAATTCGTGAGGCTATCGAGTATATAGAGCAGCCACTTTTCTATTTGGTAAGGGAAAATTTCATTTAAAAGATATTGTCCTGTGAGCGTGGTCGTGGTGGTCATTTGCATGATCATTTATTTCAAAAACTGTCATTTTTCTTTGAAAATGAAAATGACACCTCTATCTGGAAAACCCTGTATATAAACAGCGGAGTAATTATAAGCTCATTAGCGCTTGTTCATACTGGGAAAATGCATACCTGAATATCATGGAAGCTGTTGGTTTCATTCTATTTCTTTATGAATTCAACTGCCCTTTCAAATCCTGAACGTTCTTTGAAAAATACAAGATGTGAAATATTTTGGGATTTATCGTCAATACGATGGCTTCAAAGATTTCAAAGACCAGTGTTATAAAAATTATTATTACTCTGAGGCCTTTAGGGTTGGGATTTGAGAAATATTTCCGATTTCGTCGTGAGATCGCGAAAAGGAATTTTTAACTCAGTAGCAAAAAAATAGTATTTAATTAAAAGGAGTGAATGATTTGAGAAATTTTTATATACTCTGATATGTTTATGCTAAAGATATTTGTTTCATCCTGTCTGTACCTATGCAGTCTTTTGAATGTAAATAAATGAATGACAAAATTGAGGTTTCAATAATTAAAGCCATCGTAATGGAAATAACAAGTTTTTTCAAGACTTTGAACCCATCGTATTTACGATAAATCCCAAAAGGAACATTTAAAACTTGTATTTTTCAAAGAACGTTCAGGATTTGAAAGGGGAAGTTGAATAATTCATAAAAAAATATAATGAAACCAACAGGTTCTATGATATTCAGGTATGAATTTTCCCAGTATGAACAAGCGGTTATAAGCTTAAAATTTTTTCGCTGTGCATATACAGGGTTTTCCAGTTAGAGGTGTCATCATATATTCAAAGAAAAACGAGTTTTTGAAATAAATGATAGGATGTTTATTTCGTGCCGTTAATATATAGTGGAAAATAACATCATGCAAATGACCACAACGACCACGCTCACAGGACAATATCTTTTTAAAGAGAATGTCCATAACAAAATCGAAAAGTGGCTGTTCTATGTTCTCGATAGCCTCACGAATTCCATCTTTGAGGTATCGAATCGACACTGGGCTATTGGCGGAGTCCTTCGCTTTTACGAAGCATTTTCCGCAAAAGCTCGATCAACGGTTTATTTGGTTGTGTGGCACGTAGCGCTATCTTGTGGAAGTAAACGTTGTCCAGAGCAATACAATCAAATTCCGGTCATAAAAAAATCGCTAATCATCTCTCGATTGCCTCAAGTCAAGTTAAGTAATTAAGTAAGGTCCCAAAGACTCCGCCGGACCATAAACTGCACTACACACTTACACGTTGAGGATAGACAGGCTTTTCAACAATAAGTTTGAGCCGAAAACGGTCTCAAACGATAGTGTTCTACTACCTCGGTAAGGCCCTGCTGACGAATCCAAGGTCGAATTCAATTCTGTCCGTGGAGCCGGCCGTCAGCACGATAACATTTTGTCCTAGAAACTCGAGAAGTTCGTTAACCAGCCAAATCGTACAAGGTGTTCCACAAAATATGGCCATTCAAAATTTTTGTCCTGACATATCTCAGACTAAACAAAACCAATCGATATGAAATTTTGCGGTCACATGCAAGATGCCCATAATGAGCCTTTTGCAAAATTTTGAGGCCATAGTGTTAACCATATAGTTTAATTTAATGATATTACTGATTTTTTACATATTTGATTTTTTGAATAATTTCCAGAATATAATTCCGGTCGTGCTAAGATTTTGCATTTATAACACAAAGAGTTCATATACTCAGCATGAATCTCGAGTCCCATACAATTTTGATTGAATTTTATGTGATAGAATTATTGCTCCACCAATAGACGAGCGCTCAAAAGCACCTGTTGAAGGCTTTTCTTGAATTTTTTTAACACTATTTTCAGGAAAAACTCTTCGTATGTTTCGCGTAACAGGAGGTATCAGTTCAAACCAAGCAAGAAATTCCTAAAAAAATCATTATTGTAAGCAAAATTCTTTGTTTTTCAATAGACACATTCGTACCCTGATCACTACTCATTTAATTAAAATTTTCATTGATATACAAGTATTGAAAATTTAAGAAAGCCTCGAGAAGGTGCTCTCGAGCGCTCGTTCATTGGCGGAGCACAGAGTCTCTTACCTCAAAAATTTGCATAGGACTTGAGATTGATACTCAATATACAGGGTGTTTCATTGGGAAACGGAAATACTTCACAGGTGCATAGGTGGCACCAAGGCGGTTCTGGAGATACCCCATTTATTGGGTCTTACTGTCTTCGTAGCCGAGATACAGGGTGTTTTATGAATTTTGCTCATTTCTTTCTGAGGCCGTACGTATAAAAGAACCACCCGGTATATTGTCTTCATATTTGGCAAATATGTTCCTCATTGAGAGCGCAAACGTATCAATAACCGCCTCGGAAATCCAGGTCCGGGTTTACAGAAAGTTATGAATCGTTTGAATCCTCGAAACAACACCCTGTACATCGGAATTTTGAAAAGCTGTTTTAATATTCGAAAACACCACTAAAAACTGAACTGAGACGTATACTTCAAATTTTCGCGCAGACAGTTTTACTGCACAAATTTTCAACGTAAAAGTGAAGTGAACTTGGATACCCGAAAGTGGTTTGAAGTGAATTTAACAATGAATTATCAACAATATTGAATCCATAATTATTTCAACATTGTTTTTAATTAATTTCCACATTGGTTTTCCTTTTCATAGCTGTATACCATTTCAGTTTTTATTTTTGAGTTACTCTCTCGTCGTTTCTCATTACTGCCCGAATTCAACGTAAACGTGAAGTTTTAAAGAATTTGGTTTGCTGGAAGCATAGAGATAGAATAGAGAAGAGACGCTATGACATACAATTGTGTAAGGAAAAATGGAACCACTGGGCGGGGCTTAGTTGGAGACCAATATGGCTGAAAGTTCAGGGTTGAATTAAGTTGCCAGTTTTTTCTGTTTACGAATTTCACCCAAAAAATACGACGTGTTGGGTCTTTAGGAATCCTGTTCAAATAAGGTCAATTAAATATCAAATAAACAATTTTTCTTCAGGCGATAATATGCACATATAAAAAGATATCAGATTACCAAGACATACTAGCAAAAATTTCGAATGCGGATCTGTTCAGTACTCATCCCTAAATGTGATATGTTTTTCCTCTAATTTTCTTCTTATCTGTCCCTTCTCTGCTTGAAGAAAGCCATACAGCACACGATACCATTTTTTTATTGTTTATTAAGCACAACAAATCTCAATTTAACTTGAAAAAGTTACAAATATCACTATTTTTAGAAAAAATTCAATGATTGTCAAAATTCGACGTATAGCAGTAATTTGGCGGATCTGATACCACTTTCATTTCATTGATAGCAACTCTATACTATTCTATCTCTACGGCTGAAAGTGATTTGAAGTAACTTTTAGTGAAAATTTTATTCATCTGTCAAATTCGACAGAAAACAATGTTCTGACTGATTTTTTATGGTTGTTTTAGCCGATGAGCATACAATTAGGCGATAATTTTGCATTAGTGCAAATTATCGATAATTCGCACTTGTGCAAAATTATCAGGTCCTTTAAAATAAATGCAGACGTAATTATGAACGTTTATTACTTATTAGAGTAACGGCAATGTGACAGCAACTTACAGCGACACAATACGATTTGATGGATTCACAAAATTTTCTTATTAAATTTAACTCTTGCAATGAAAATGAATCGATAATTTTCATTGCACTAGTTAAATTACAACTGAAAATTTTTTGCCTTATTAAAAACCCAATGAAATCAATCAATTCGAAGTCATCTGATTGAACACAACCAATCACCGCCTGATTACACTGAAAACAGCCCATGGGCGAGATTTTCACCCTCGTTACCATGGATACATTATGATGCATTTCGATTTTGACGTTTCTATATTTGATATTTCAAAATGCCTCGATTTGGTTCCAACACTGACGAAAATATTAATGAAATCATACAATCAAACATACCAATAAATACCGTTCACATTAAAAAATTTGTATGGGGAGCATTTATGGAGTTTTGTGATGAGAGAAAGTATATATTAGATGGAAATAGGACACCAGAAGAATTGGCATTTATTTTGAAAGATTGGGCTGTAAATATGAGAAAAAAAGATGGTACAACGTTTAAAGAAGCAACAGTTAAAACCATGTGGTAATCAGCAAAAAATTTTCTATCCGAATAACCCTCGGACATTGATAAGCAACAAGCTTTCAAAATCTGTTATAGAAATTTTTTCGTGCAATTATCAATGTCCTTGGGTTATTACTACTGAAAAGTCTACGAGTTATTTATTAGGAGCATAGTAATTTTTTGTGTGTAAAGCCCAAACGTATCATGCAATAACCACCATGAGATTCCAGGTCCGGGTTAACAAAAAATTATGAATAGTTTGAATCAAAGTATGATGGGAATTTTATGACAATAAAATATAAGGACCCTATTTTCTACCTGCACGTTTAACTGGCGAAGTATACCTGGAATTTCTGGAGAATGTGTTATCAGTTTCGCTCCATGAAGAGAATGTAAATACTGCTGGCATGTTCTTTCAGCACGATGGTGCATCGCCACAATACAGGCTAATCGTTCGAGACTCTTCAAATAACAATTTCGGTAATTCATGGATTGGTCGGGGAGGCCCTCATAATTGGCCTTCAAGATTCCCTGATTTGAATCCCGTCGATTATTATGTCTGGGGTCACATGAAATCGTTAGTTTATTCCTCTGAAATGAATACTCGGGATCAGCTAACCAGAAAAATAGAAGAGGCTAGCCAGAAAATGAAAAACAATCCAAATGTGATTCAGAAAGCAGTTTGAGATATTCTTGAACGAGCAAGAAAATGTTCAGATCAAAAGGAGGACATTTCGAGCAGTTTTTGTAGTAATTTTTCTGAATATTTTATTATTATGTTTTTTTGTTCATAATTGTTTCAAAATATACGATATCAACCTAATGCAATTCAATTCTCAATGAATGAAAACTAATGTGAAAATGAATTACAAAGTTATGTTGAAATAATTATGGATTTCAATATTTTGATAATTCATTGTTAAAAGTCACTTCGAAGCACTTTCAGGTATCCAAGTTCTTAAAAACTTCACTTTTATGTTGAAAATTTGTGCACTAAAACTGTCTGCGCGAAAATTAGAAGTTTACGTCTCAGTTTAGTTTTTACTGGTATTTTCGAATTTTAAAACAGATTTTCAAATTTCCGATGTGTTGTTTCGAGGATTCAAACGATTCATAATTTTTGCTAACCTGGACCAGGATTTTTAAGGCGGTTATTGCATGATACGTTTGTGCTATCAATTAGGAACATATTTGCCAAATATGATAAAAATATACTGGGTGGTTCGTTTGATACGGCCTCAGAAAGAAACGGGCAAAATTCATAAAACACCCTGTATCTCGGCTACGAAGACAGTAAGACCCAATAAATGGGGTATCTCCAGAACCGCCTTGGTACCACCTATGCACCTGTCCAGTAGTTCCGTTTCGCAATGAAACACCCTGTATAAATGCAAAATCTCAGCACGATCGGAATAATGTTCTGGAAATTATCAAAAAACTGGAATATGTAAAAACTTGACAATTCAAAAAATTAAATCTATGGTTCAGATGATGCGAACCTCTTGAAATTTTGCAATTCAGTATATTAATCTTCATACACAAAATAAATTTCACTTGAATCGGATATCTTGTTATGGAAATATAGCGATTCTTTTTTTCAAATTTCAATTGAATTGTCTACGGTTTACACAATGTGATCTTTTTGAAATTTTGCATTAACATTTGTATAATATACCTATCAATCTTCGTTCACAAAATAAAATTCACTCCAATCGGATATATTGAATTTGACCACAAATTCGTCATCAGGGATACGATTTATTGCCGCCAAAGTCGATATTGACTCAAAAATTTAATACAAGAGAAACAGAGCATATTTTTTCTTCTTTCCAATGACATCGATACGAAATATATTACCAATAATATTACATTACAATATTGTCAGTATTCCAAAACTCCATTCGTGTTTCTGAACCGAAATAATTTAATAATAAGGAAAACGCCTGAATTTAGCTGCGATAAATTTTCAAATAGGTAATGTTTTTATCATAGGTATTTTTCGTGAGTGCGAAGACTTCACGTTGGTACTAATATTCGTCGCATTTGTTTTGAAAAGAATTCATAGCTATCAAAAAAAAAGCTTGTTTAAAATAAAGTCCATCCAAATAAATTCACGTTTTGATTTTCAATTAAAACAACGTTTAATTTAGCAAAAACCAACAATTATCCTTATATTTAATTTTTCCAATTTCATATCTTGACTTCAACTGCGATTCAAATTCCGAACTCATTCTCTTCACTATCTTTATCTTAGAATAGAAAAAGTAGAATCGTATAACATGAACAGACCCCGTAATTATCTAAGTAATAAAATTCCCAACTGGAACCCTGGCATACTCTATTCATTCAACATCGACGAACATGTGTTGGAATTTACTCGGTTTCGACTCTTCAAACTTCACGTCATAAAAATATAGTTTCATAGCCGAACGGCTTTAACGATAAGTAATTATTCAAGTATTCGCCAAGAGGGCGTATTTGCATGGACCGCAAAATTTTGAGTTTGCCAAATAATTCTAACTAGCTTTTACCCGCGACTTCGTCCGCACTAACTCAATTCAGTTTTCTGCCTACTTCCTACCCCCTAAGTACGATGACGTGATCATTTTGATCTTATATCCGTTTTTAGGTAACCATCTATTATCTTACTAAATTTCATCAAAATCTGTTCAGCCGTTTAGACGTGAAAGAGCAAAAGTCCCAACAAAAACGACTAAAAATCACTAACTCAATTTAGTTATCTGCCTACTGCCTACCCCCTAAGAACGATGGCGTGATTATTTATAGCCTATGACCATTTCTAGGTTATCATCTATCACCATACCAAATTTCATCAAAATCCGTTCAGCCGTTTAGGCGTGAAAGAGTAACAGACAGACAGACAGACAGAGTTACTTTCGCATTTATAATATTAGTATGGATAGGTACCGCCACATACGCACATCCAATGCCCTTAGCAGGGCGAGTGACCAACTATCTTCTCCTTAAACAATGTATATCTTATCTATGGTCCTTACCTTAGATTAGGGAAGGGAGAGGATACCGCGCAAAGCCGTTTCGTTTAGTTCCAAAGTGACGCACTTTTTAGTGTATTTATGTGGTAAACAAACAAGTTTCAAGTTGGTTTTCTGCTCAGTAATTTCAAGTTGTACTTAAATTATTGGATTCTAAAATTAATTTATTTATAAAATAACTGTTATTTCCAAAATTCAGGTCTGAGGAATATTACCAAATGTTCGAAAATGGTCTATCTACTTATGTGGCAGATTGCATCACAAATACGCTTAGCGTTACGCGTCCTCCCTCTTCTCTAGTCTAAGGCCTTACCAAGGACTTCGAGCGTTTCCTAGCCGGAGACTTCAGTTGAAGGCTGTAAAATGACGGTCCACCATCCCTCTATCGGCTAATGGATAAATTTTGTGTTTGTTGTCCAAGGTTTCTGCATTACCGACACAGAATACTGTGTTATCGAGATAGGAAGTCGCAAGAATTGGCTCGAGGTGTCGCTGGTGAGAAAGAGGGAATCACACCCCTTCGATGCTACCTTCAAATTCTTATGGCGTTTTGCGCATATATTATATGTTCTGTGGTTTTGCGTTCGCTATATAGCTCCAATTGATATGCGGTTTTCGGAAATATTTCATGAGAAATATTTCACAGAAAAAAAAATGTTTCGCTATTTTTCTATTTAAAAATTATTAATTTCACTTTTCCACTAAAAAAAAACAGTACAGTAAACACAGAAATCTCGAATATCGAAATTGAAATTCCCGATTCTCAACTTGGGTATTGTGTGTTGTCGACCTCTTGATTATTTTTTCTGGGGTTCTCGATAACTTGAATCATTGTTTGAGGAGAACAATGCTTGAATTGTCGAATATTAAAACGTAATTGTGAATCTTTATTGTTTATTTTCAATCATTATATATATAATAATAATAATAATAATACTTTATTTGCTTTAATACATACATTTGTATGCTTAGCATCGTCAATGTACAAAAAATATATGAAGCAATGATGAAATGAAACAAAGAAATTAACTTTCACTTCAAATTATTTAAGAATTCTTCAATGTTGTATGGACAGATCTCCAATATAAGTTTTTGTTTCTCGTCTGAATTTCACCAAGGACATTTCTCTAATTGATACTGGGAGAGAATTGTATAATTTTATAGCCGAATGAATGTAGCTCTTATGTGTTAGGCTCAAATGATGTCTAGGGCCGAGGAGATTTTCACCATGTCTAGTGTTATAACTATGAGTGCTATTTACCGTTATATATTTTAAAATATTTTTTTTTACAAAGTTAACAGACTGATATATATATAGAGACCTGGAAGAGGCAATATATTAAGTTATTTGAATAGCGGTCTACAACTATCGAGTGCCTTCCTCCCTGAAATGATCCTAATTGCTCTTTTTTGCATCTTGAAAACCTGTTCCACATCGGTCGAATTCCCCCAGAAAATTAGGCCATATGAAATCCTTGATTGAAAAAGTCCGAAGTATGCGGACTTAACAACACTTGATGGTGCTATCAGAGTGAGTCAACGTAGTAGGTATGTGAGTGGAGACAATTTTGAAGTTAATTCTCTGATATGTGTTTTCCAATTCAAGATACTATCAATATATACACCCCTAGAAATTTGACACATTCTACTTCCTGACGTTCTTTTAGGGAAATGGTCATTATATTGTTTTTCCCACGTTTAGGGACAGATTGTTTGAGGCAAACCAGTGGGATAAGCTCTGAAGGGCGGTTGCGGATTCTTGTCTAAGTTGTGCTATATTTACTCCTTTTATGAGCTGGGTAGTGTCATCAGCA
Source organism: Propylea japonica (assembly GCA_013421045.1). Taxonomy (NCBI): domain Eukaryota; kingdom Metazoa; phylum Arthropoda; class Insecta; order Coleoptera; family Coccinellidae; genus Propylea; species Propylea japonica. The sequence goes on along the minus strand of JACDNR010001040.1, from coordinate 16,631 downwards.
AACTGAATAGTTTTTTTTTTGGGAAATGTCTTAGGGAGTTCATTTACGTATACGATGAACATTGGTTAATCGATATTAAAATCTCCGAAAATAAAAACCGGTTTATTTTTTGTGGACAATATTTCAAGTACTTGGTTCAAACTCTCAAAAAAAGCACTCAACATACCATTTGGAGATCTGTACATACAAACCATTATGATATTTAGATCATGGATTTCAATTCCCGTCATCTCGAAATTCTTCCCAACAGAAATGCTCTCCAAATCAGGAATTTTCTTGAAACTGTAAGTATTTCCAATATATATAATGACGCCACCTCCAGAAGATGTTTTGCGGCAAAAATAATTAGCTATCTGGTAATTTGGTAAATTATATTGGGATATGTTTTGTTCTGATATCCAATGCTCACAAATAAATATGAAATCGAATTTTTATCCATAATTAGTATTCTAGCTCATCGTGTTTTCTTACTAAGCTGCGTATATTGAGAAAAAGCATCTCCAAATCAGATGTTTTTTCTTTGTGATCATTAGTGTCTTCCCTTGGAACTTTTAAAAAGTTTGTGATGTCTGTTTGCTGAGGTAGTTTTTTTGAATATTGAAGTTATATCGCTTTATTCCAACATTTTTTGGCCAGAAATTAGGGCAATATAAATCATCTATCTTGTCAAATGGAGCAGTAACAAGAAAACATTTATTTTTGCTAGGATCAGTTGGGAGTTCCTTTACTTCTATGTTTAGAGATTCATAGCCTGATTTTTTTTTAATAAATGAACCAATTATATCCTCAGTGACCGATCTTTGAACACGATATAGGTATATCCATATTTTTCTTTCAACTCCCTTGAATTCATCTTCTAATGCTTCAGCTGTTCCGAGCCTTTTGGTTTGTTTTCTCTTCTTATTGAAGCGTTGCTGTACTTGCCAGTCGTATTCTTTGTTTTTTGTTTTATCTATATCGATTAAGGCGTTTTGAACATCTTGTACAGTTATTTCGGTTTTCTTGTTTTCATTTTTATTATTTGTAGTTGTTGTCATGCGAACTCCTTGGGGCATTCTGCTCGAGTTAATTTGTGCTGGAGGTCCAGTCTCGTTCAAATTGCTCCTGTTTACCACTTGATCATTCATTCGCGGCACCATCTGCCGCGTTCCAGAACTACCCGAGTTAGAAACCTTGGCATATGTATATGTATTGTTTGATGGGCGAATAACAGATTTCTTGACATTTACAGGTAGCAAGCAATCTGTTTCTTTGGTCTTTGTATCTTCTATTGTTTTTATTTTTTCTATCAGAAGACTATTATTCATTTTCAGAATCTCATTTTTGTCTCTTGATTCCTCTAATAGTTCTTTCAGATATTTTATTTCTAATAGTAAACTTTCAGTACCTGGTTCACGAGTGAGTTGTATTGGAGTTTCTTCCTCGTTATCATCGTTCCACAACAAATGATTCTGTTCCCTCCTAGAGATTTCACATTAGAATTCCTCTTAGCACAACCTTGATGAAAAATCGAGTAACATTTTACACAAACTTTTAGCTTATGACTTTTAGTTGCACAACACTTCATATATTGTATATCACAATCGTTTTTATCGGAGGTATCGGACAACACGTCGTCCTGACCTGCCATCGCTACTCCTCATTACGCGGGTGTGGGTAGTTTCACATAAATATTCCGATTAATTACAGAAAATATGCATTAAGGATATATGAATATCACTGCTCTGAGAGCCGAGTTAAAAAAAGGTAGGTGCCAAATTAAGACCTGTGTAAAAATTTAAAATGAAGTTCGATGAAATCTTGATAGTATCCTTAAATGACACATGTAATGAATTTGTTAGGAGAAACATCGAATGAACATAATATGGCAAAACGAAATCATACCTATCAGGAATTGTCTAGTCATGTTTTCCTACGCAGGGACTAACAGGGTGAAATCCACCCCTAAGTGGTATTTTTTGTTCAATTGGGTTCTTGAAGTAATTTGTTCAAAATTGAAATATATGAACATACTGCATTAAAAACAGCTTAAGATTAAGCCTTGTCTCGTTTTCGTACGCAGGGAATAACAGAGTGACATCCACTCCAAAGTGATGTTTTCTGTTTTATAAGGCTGGTATCGTAATTTGTTCAAATTTGAAATAAATGTAAAAAATCTGCATTAAAACAGCTTTCCATTAAACCTAATATCGTTTTCTTAAGCAGGGGATAACAGGGTGAAATCCACCCCTAAGTGGTATTTTTTGTTCTATATGGTTGTTATCGTAATTGGTTCAAAATTAGGATGTGACAGGGTGAAATCCACCCCTAAGTCATGTTTTTGTTCTATAGGGTTGTTATCGTAATTTGTTCAATATAAGAATGTATGGAAAAAATCTGCATTATATATAGCTTTTCTCGTTTTCTTACGCAGGCGATAACAGGGTGAAATCCACCCCTTAGTGATGTTTTTTGTTCTATAGGGTTTTAATCGTGCTTTGTTCAAAATTAAAATAAGTGGAAAAAATCTGAATTAAAAACAGCTTTCGATTGAGCCTAGTCTCGTTTTCTAACGGAGGAGATAACAGGGTGGGATCCAGCCCTGAGTGATGTTTTTTGTTCTATGGGGTTGTCATCATGATTTGTTCAAATTAAAAATATATGGAAAAAATCTGCATTGGAAACAGCTTTCCATTAAACTGTTACGTGTTCAAATAATTCTTAAATCAATACCAAATTTTTGTAACAAATTAAAATATTTTCAAAGGACAGCTCGCGGCTTGACTGCAGTGGAGAAGCGTGTGGGTATTTAGAATACTAAATAAAAATAATGGCGCCAGTGGGTTTGAATAAAATTAGTATAACCTTGAAAATAACGAAAGAAATCGCCAAAATAATATAGAAAAATAGTGTAAATTTAGAAAAGGTGTGAAATTATTGTATCTCATTCAAATTTTAACCAAAAAATAACTGTACTTGAGGGGTTAACTATGACTGTCGACATTCATTTACAAAAGCATCACAAATATTTATCAGTAATAAAATATCAGAAATTTTGATCAAATAAGTGTTGTACTCATCCAGTTTTTCCCTGGTGATTCCAATAAGGGATGATTTTCTCCCTGAGTGTGAGTAATAATTGTCGGATGTTGAAAAGTTTACCTTGAGGTCCAATTCTATCGGTAAAGAATCTCTCCTCAATGCTGATTTCCATAAAATGTTCTCAGAAAACAAAATGAAAAGGAAAAAGCCTACAAATATAGAAATTACACAGTGAACAGCGGTTTATTCTTTCATTTACCTTAGGTGTTAGGCGGCTTTTAAGAACGATGTAATCTGATCCCGTAAAAAACGGAAATTTCCCAATTTCTTCCCAAAATATCCAAATCAATGAAGAAAAGAGGAAAAAATCCAGCATAAACAGCCGATTGAAAATATTCAATAATAGTTTTGCCTGCGTTCATTAGCTCGTTCATACATAAGAATGAATACCTGAAACGCATTTACCAGCACACAGTACCTCATGACTTTAAAAAAAGAACAAACTAGTATCGTTGATAATCTAACTAACGAATATTTAAGAGAAATTTGCATCCGCCAAAATCATGTCACGAACTCCCCCCATGTACAGATAGAGTTAGGTATCTAACTCTAAATCTACCCCTGGTTTTAAATTATTTACGTGCCATATACCAGCTGAAAGGTCCGACATATTTAACGCTTAATTTGGAAGCAAAATAATAAGTTTTACTAAAAAGAGCATGATTTTCATGCCACACTATATCTCATACTGAATAAGTAACAGGTCGTCTTCTCAAATTATACCTTTTGCTAACCTTTGCATAGGCATTCTCAAGTCTCTTTTTAACAGAGTCAAAAAAATTATTCAAACCTACAGATCTTAAAGGATCAATGACAGATCGATCAACGTTCAAATTTTCTTCATCCAATTCCAGTTCTTTATGATAATCACCTGAGATAATTTGATCTCCACCGAACACAACAAAATAAGGTGTATATCCCGTAACCTCATGTACTAAAGTACGTATAACACTAGTCACAGACGGTAGGTACAAGTCGCATATTCGATGGTTATCTTCTTTATAACTAGACAGCATCTTTTTCACAACGCGATTACTTCTCTCAGTGGGATTATTCTGAGGGTGATATAAGGCATTGAAGAAAATTTTTGTTTGATATTTCTTACATAAATCACTTAATTTCCTACTCTTGAACTGAGCGCTATTATCCGCAATTAAATATGGATGTACTCCGAACGACAAAAATACTTCGTTCTCTAAATATTCGCATATTTTTGGAACGGTGGCATCACGTAATAGAACTGACTGAACAAACTTTGAAAAATAGTCACATATCAATAATAGTTATTTAATCAACTAGGTTATTAAAGACAGCGACTAATGGTCAAGATATTTTAAAGCGTGAGCGGAGCGAACGCTTGAATAGTTCGAGACCATTAGTCGCTCGATTAATAACCGAGTTGATTACAAGATTTTTCCGCCGATCTCAATATGAATTGCGTATAAAAACTTGATTGAAAAACATTCATATTTTGCACAAGACATTCATTTGACAAATATAAATTTTTATGCTTCTGTGATCCAGTAGAGTTTTGACATTTCTGGTAGTGCTTCTGAATACTTTGTGTACGGTTGCCATGAGGATTGCACATTAAAATGGCTAAAAAATTGAGCATTAAAACGGGTCATTAATGCTGAATTTCGTACACATTAAAATCACCCTTTATTTCGAGGTCAGCGGAAAAATATATTTATGACCCTTCGTGGATCTAGGCAGAAGGACATAAGATCGATACTGATCATTTGAAAAGGACGAGATAAACAGGGGCGTTTACCCAGATATCCAAAAGGAAGTTTTTGAACTGCTTTGTGTGCAATACAACCATTTCATTTTTTTATAAATTAGATATAGGTATCACACTTCATTTTTGGACAATAAAATTCCTCGCAAATTTTATGATAAGTTTTAAAAACTCCAGGATGTCCAGTAGTTGGTTTAGAATGTATATTCTGAATGAGATTAGAACGATATTCTTTTGGAATCAACAAGTTCCAGTTATCATGATCGTCCTGCAGAATCCGTGGAAAATTACTTTTCACGTATTTATAAATTTTATCATTTTCTAAACGACATTCAGGAAATTTCAGAGGATTATTAGCAATCGAAGATTTCAATTTTTAGTCAAATTCATCTTTACTGTTCGAAAAACTCCCCAAGTCTAAATCAGAGAACGTGTTTAATGAATCGCAATCAAATTTGGGAACGGAGCGCGAAAGAAAATCGGGGACGACATGATTTTTCCCTTTACGATGTATGATCGTGAAATCAAATTGTTGCAACCTTACAGCCTACCTACTCAATCTTCCGTTTGGATCTTTCAGGTTATGCAACCAGATCAAGGAAATAAGGAATGGTGATCTGTTATTACCGTAAAGTGTGATCCTTCAATATATTATGGCCTCATTTTTTCTGAAGCCCAAACTACACACAATAATTCCTTCTCTGTTGTGGAATACTTTCTCTCGGCCTTATTCAACGACCGACTGAGATAGCAAGCTACTTTTTCACCCTCTGGTGTTTGCTGACTAAGCACTGCACCCAAACCAAAATCACTACTGTCTGTTTGAACAGTAAATGACAAGGTAAAATCGGGGCAACTCAACAACGGTGCTGTGACTAAGTGCTCTTTTACATTTCGAAAAGCATTATCACAATCCGAAGTCCTATCAAATTTTGCATTTTTACGTAAAAGTTGACATAACGGAAAAATGGTTGTAGAAAAATTGGGTATGAAACGTCTGTACCACGAAGCCATTCCGATGAAAGATCTTATTTCTTTTACTGTTTTTGGGACTGAAATTCTCAAAATAGTCTCAACTTTATCAGGGTCTACTCTTGAACCACACTTATCAACAATATAACCTAGATATCGTAACTCGGGCTTACAAAAATGACTTTTCTCTCTACTGACCGTCAAATCTGCATTTCGAAGACGTTCAAAAAGTATATCTAATATCTCTAAATGTTTCTCGAAGGAATCTGTAATTAAATGATGTCTTCTAAATAAACGAAAACGAAAAAAAGGGTTCTAAATCAGGACCAATAATCTTATCCATAAGACGTTGCCAGACTGCAAGGGCATTCATCAAACCAAATGGTATTTTCACAAAATGAAAAAGACCACGATTCGGTATAGTAAAACGCAGTATATTCTTTACTTGATTTTTTCATCGGTATTTGCCAATATGCTGATTTAATATCCATCGATGATAAGTACCTATTTAGCGCCTTTGAAACGATCTAATATCGCCGAGATATATGGTGATGGATAAGCGTCGCGCTTAGTAACATTATTTAGCTTACGGTAATCTACACAAAATTCATAAGATCCGTCTTTCTTTTTAACTAATAATATGGGCGATGGCTATGAACTATTTGATTTCTCAAAAACTTCCAATTCCAACATTTTATTTAGCTCCTCTCTGTACAACAGGAGAAACCGGGTAATAGCGTTGCTTAATAGGGGGCAAATCCGTTTGAATCTCAAATTCTATTAACTTCGTGCAGCCTAATTCATTTCCCACATCTGAAAATTTTCTTTCAACGAATTTATTTAATCTTTCCTGCTGTGGAGCAGTCAAATCCGATTTTGAATACAAAGCAGTAGGTTCAGTTTGCTGAACAAACATCTCAGAACAAGAAAAACCCCAAACATCTTTGTTTAGATTAGGGACTATTCCCATAGCCTTCCAAAAATCTAAACCTAATATGAGTTTATTACCTAAAGAAGGAACAACTAAAACATCAATCAATTTTACTTGATCCATTAATTGAATTGGAACTTAAATTGTTTCCACACTTGGACAAGATTCACCATTAGGAACAGTTATGCATGGAGAATTAAAAATTTTTAAAGTAATATTGAAACCACGCAACTTTTTCCAAACATCACTTCCCATTATGGTACGCGAGGCAGCCGAATCCAAAAAATGAAAACCAAAAATATTTATTTTCAAGTAAGTTCTCTGATCTTCCTCGAAATGTGATATTATACAGGGTGACTGGTGACTTAACGGACAGCGGCTAACTGGAGATAGAGGACCTCAAACCGAATGTGAAATGGGGGTTTAAATGTCCCATAAGGCTATTAGTTTCAGAGATACAGGGTGTTTTTTGCAAAAGTTCTTAAACTATAAACTTCCATATCTTTGTCAATATGGCAAATTTTAGGCTGATATTTGGCAAGCTTGTTTCTATTCTCCATCAGTTAGAGAAAAATTTTTCCAAAATCATTGCAGGTCCGTATCAAAAATTTTCAATTTCCGTGTCAGGTGAGAAATATCACTCGGTATATAAGATAAAAAAAATCAAATGGGAAATTGGGATCTGCAAAAAACACGAGTACGAATCTGTTTTTATTTTGAATGGCACAAATTTCTAATAGTTCAATATATTCAATATATTATGCCTATCATTTTTCTGAAGCCCAAACTACACACAACTTTCTTCTCTGATGTGGAAAACTTTCTCTCGCCTTTTCAATACCGACTGAGATAGCAATCTACTTTTTCACCCTCTGGTGTTTGCTGACTAAGCACTGCACCCAAACCAAAATCACTACTGTCTGTTTGAACATAAATGACACTGGTAAAATGGGGCAACTCAACAACGTGCTGTGATAAGTGCTCTTTTACATTTCGAAAAGTTTTCACAATCCGAAGTCCTATCAAATTTTGCATTTTTAGTAAAAGTTGACATAACGGAAAAATGGTTGTGGAAAAATTGGGTATGAAACGTCTGTACCACAAGCCATTCCGATCGAACAGAATCTTATTTCTTTTACTGTTTTTGGGACTAAAATTCGCAAAATAACTCAACTGGAGATAGAGGACCTCAAACCGAATGTGAAATGGGGGTTTTAAATTCCCATAAGGCTATTAGTTTCAGAGTACGGTGTTTTTTTGCAAAAGTTCTTAAACTATAACTTCCATATCTTTGTCAAGATGGCAAATTAGGCTGATATTTGGCAAGCTTGTTTTCTATTCTCCATCAGTTAGAAAAATTTTTTCCAAAATCATTGCAATGTCTTCAAAAATTTTCAATTTCCGTTCAGGTGAGAAATATCACTCGGTATATAAGATAAAAAAATCAAATTGGAAATTGGGAATCTGCAAAAACACGAGTACGAATCTGTTTTTATTTGAATGGCACAAATTTTCTAATAGTTTTTATGATATGTTGAAGGTCGAATATTACAATTTATTCATATTCACTTGAAGAAACATACTACTCCTATAGAAAAAAACACCGAAATCGCTTTTGTAAATTTCCTTTGCACCTGAATCCTTTTTTGTTTAATTAATCTATCATATTTTAAAAAAATTCAAAATAAATACAAACACAAAGAGAGGAACAGTAGCACATTTGATTCAATAAAAAATCAACGAGCTGGAAATGGGAGCCATCGCCTCAAACAAATTTATAGCGTCTCTTGAATATGAAGTTTTCCGCCGACCTCGAAAAGAGGTAATTTTATAGAGCAATAAATTGAACATTATGACCCATTTTAATGTCACGTTTTTGTTAGTTCAATGTGCAAACAAAATCAATTCAATCGTCAGAAAATCTTGTAATCACCGGTTATTAATCTAGCGACTAATGGTCTCGAACTATTAACGCGTTCGCTCCGCTCACGCATTAAAATATCTTGAGCATAAGTTGCGGTCTTTGATAACATAGTTGATTAAATAACTATTAATTACAGCAATATTTGTTTCAATTTCTTCGCATGCTTCAGCTATCTACTCTTTAAATTTTGTTGAAAACATAAGTACCAGATGGACTGTTCTTCTACATAAACAGGAGCTCTGCCTGTGATTAATTCAAGTCAGACTTTTCTTGAGCTGGAATCCAGCGTTTCTGTTCTATCAAGAGTATAATTTTTCATCTAGTTGATATGGAAAGTACTTCAATTGTTCAAGAGAACAATAAGTGTGTGAGTGGCTCTCATTTCGGGCATTTTTATTTGATTTTTTTATGAATCCTATGTGCTACTGTTCCACTTTTTGTGTTTGTATTTTATTTTGAATTTCCAAAATATTGATAGATTAATTAATGAAAAAAGTTTGCAGATGAAAAGGAATATTTAAAAGTCGTCAGGATTATTTAAGCATCTCAATTTCGGTGTTTTTTTCTATCAGGAGTAGCATGTTTCTTCAAGTGAACGTGAATAATTGTAATATTCGAATTTCAACATATCATAAAAACTATAAAAAATTTGTGCCATCCAGAATAAAAACTCATTCTAACTCAGTGTTTTTTGCAGATTTCAATTTCCCATTTGATTTTTTTTATCTTATATACCGAGTGATATTTCTCACCTGACACGGAAATTGAAAATTTTTGATACGGACCTGCAATGATTTTGGAAAAATTTTTCTCGATCTGATGGAGAATATGAATAGAAACAAGCTTGCCAAATATCAGCCTAAAATTTGCCATATTGACAAAGATATGGAAGTTTATAGTTTAAGCACTTTTGCAAAAAACACCCTGTATCTCTGAAACTAATAGCCTTATGGCACATTTAAACCCCCATTCCACATTCGGTTTGAGGTCCTCTATCTCCAGTTAGCCGCTGTCCGTTACGTCACCAGTCACCCTGTATATGGCGCAGCCTAGCCTTGAATCGCTAACAGGTTGGCATCAAATTTTCCAGCCTTCAGAGCCTGTAAGACACTCAGTGAGTCAGACACTATTAGGACCTTCTGAAGTTTACATTGTTTATATCGTTCTGCGGCGCTGCCAACTGCATACACCCTGTATAATCAATAATAATTTTTTGTTTTTCACAACTACCAGAAGTTACATCGGTAGCACTTAGTTGGAACTTCTATTCGCTACCTATAATCGACTTCCTATCTGATTTCCCGAAAGAGATGGCTTTTGACATTTTGGACAGTTACGAACAGTAACATCAGGTTCACCGCATTTATAACAGTGAATTTTCGGTGGTTTTTTGCAATGTTGGGACTTATGACCGATTTGCTGACAATTCCAACATTTTATCATATTAACCGCAGAACATTCCGCATTTCCTGAAGTGGATTCTTTATTTCTAACTTTGCACATAACTCTACAAGATGATCAATTGAGTCAACGTCAACCAATCCAAGGTGTAATTGATGATGTGGATTGAGATTTTTCATAATAATTGTCAACTGAGTTGATTCGGGAATTTTACATGTTAATCTTGAGAAGAAATTTTTCATATTCGCAACATAAATTCCGATATTTTGATCGTCTTTTGATTTCCTCAAACAAACGATCGTCATAATCGAGTGGTTGGAATTGTGTTTTCAATTCAATAGCTAATTCACTTCAATCATTAAAGCGTTAACAATTTGCACTAAACCACTGTTCAGCAGTGCCAGTAAATAAATCAAAAGCCGACTCAAAAAGTTCATCTTTATCAACATGCCTAGCCTGACGTAATCTTTCAACTTTTTCCAAAAACGAAGCAACTGAAACTTTTTTATCGTCTCCAGAAAATTTCAAGTTCAATTTGAAAACAGGAACAGATTTAACGGAAGTGTTCGCATATTTAACAGGTTCAATAGATTTTCTTTTTGACGATCCAGGGGTACTAAAATCGACCACATTATCATCAGATTCATCGCTACTGATATTTAACTTCATTAGGCTCGTATCTAAAACGCTCATATCCTGATTTTGTAAAATACGAATACGATTTTTCAGTTTTGACATTAAGTTTAAACTCTTGGAAAGAAGTTTACTACGACTTTTAAGTGAATCCTCTTCGTTAGTCACTATTCTATCAACTCGTCTCGCAATATGAGCAATCTTGGAAATAATTTTCTTATAAACCTACGGGTACTTCAAATCTGCTAGAATACAGTTCAAAATTTTATTCCGAAAGGACTGGAGATATCCCACCGACTTATTGTTCTCGGAAGCAGGCGTGTTGAATGTAAGAAACATATATGTCTTCTGGGTTGTAGATTGCATTTTCAGAAAAAATAGAATAGCTTTAAGTAGAAAACACAACTATCAGACAAGGTTCCTCTCTCAGGAAAACTTGGCTGTACCATACGTGTCAAGTTCATTTTGTCAAAGATTTATCACATACTTCGGCCCTATACTATTCAATAAATTCCCCAGTGAAATCAAAGCAATAAAACATAATGAACGAGAATTCAAAAAAAAAGTCAGGGTGTTTCTACAGAAGAATCCAATTTTCTTTAATCGTGTGTTCACCTGAAGCCTATGTGAATGCACTTTTTCCTCGTTGCCAGTTTCCCCATCTCAGGCTGCTTCGGATCTCTTCTTCTTCTTCTTCGACTTCTTCAACAGCCTGTTCGCATCCACTCCTGGACATAGGCCTCCCCTTGAATTTCCAACTTACTCGATCTTGAGCCAATTGGTGCCAACATCTTCCAACCCTTGACTTGACATCATCTAACCAGCGTTTCGGTGGTCTTCCTATGCTACGCTTATGTTCTCGTGGTCTCCAATGTACAATTCTTTGGGTCATCGATCGATCGCCCTCCTGACGAGCCACATGTGCCACCCAGGCCCATTTCAGCTCCGCTGTCCTACCTATCACATCCTCCACCCTCGTTCTTTTCCTGACCTCTTCGTTTCGAATATGCTCTCTCAGGGAGATTCCTAGCATAGCCCTTTCAATAGCTGGGTCGTTCTCATTCGATTTTCTGAATGGACTATGAGTGTCATCCTCTCTACGCCGTAGGTCAAAACTGGGAGTATACAGGTGTTAAATACTTTTCTTTTGAGATTTATAGGAATGTCTGGATTTCTCAGAACATTTCTAAGTTTTCCCACTGCTGCCCAGGTCATAGGATTCTTCTCGTTATTTCCGCAGTTTGGTTCTGTTTGCCTAGGGTTATTGTATGTCCCAGGTATACATATTCAGTAACCTTCTCGATCTCACTACCATCTATTTCGACTTTAAAATCCTGCTCACTCATTACCTTGGTCTTGCTTAGGTTCATCTTCAAGCGACCCTTTCTGACTCCTCTTTCAACTGCTTCAACATCTCCTGGAGTTCTTCTACTTTGTTACTTATGAGCACAAATCGTCGGCAAATCTTAGATGGGTGAGATGTTGTCCGTCGATTTTTATAACCCGTTTCTCCCAATTTAGTTTTTTAAATACATCTTCCAGTGCAAGGGTGAATAATTTTGGAGAGATGGTGTCTCCTTGTCTAACTCCTCTTTTAATTCTTATTTTTTGAGTGGCTAGATTTTCTGCAATATTTATTTGGATGGTAGCTTTCTTATATATTTGCTTGAGGAGATCTCTATATCTGAAGTCTATCCTTGCGTTATTCATTCCCTGGAAGATTGCCCACAATTCTACGGAATCAAACGCTTTGCTATAGTCGACAAAGGCTAAGTGCAGGGGTACATTGTACTCATTACATTTTTCTATAAGTAAACGTATTGTCTGGAGATGTTCTATCGTGCTGTATCCTTTTCGAAAACCTGCCTGTTCGACTGGCTGATAATCGTCGAATTTATTTGAAAGCCTATTAGTGATTATCTTGGTCAGGAGTTTATAGGGATGGGCTGGGAGACTGATTGGGCGGTAGTTTTCTAGAATCAGTTTATCTCCTTTCTTGTGAATTAGGGTGACCTGTGCGTTCTGCCATGTATCCGGAATGACAGTGTGTTGAAGACATTTATTCATCAGAATTTTGACTGCTTCGAGCGTTTCCCCACCTCCGATTTCTATCATTTCTATTGTAATTTTATCTTCCCTGGTGTTCTGCCGCCTTTCATTTGTGACAGGGCTTTTCGACTTCTTCATGGTAATTTCCGGTAATTCCTCGGAACCGACATTTAAAATCCCCCTATCTGAGTGCATATTGGGTTCTGGTGTCACAGAGGAGTACAGCTCAGAGTAGTAGTATTCAACAATGTCTGCTATTTGGTTCTTTTCGTATTTGATAGCTCCGTTTTCATCCCTCATTTGGTAGATTCTATTTCTTCCCCTGTTTTCTAGTTTCCTAAGTATCTTCATATTTTTGTTTCTTTCTATTGTTTCCTTGATCTTTTCGGTATTATAGTTTCGAATGTCTTGTCTTACTTTCCTTCTTTTTCTTATTTAGTTCTTTATATTCCGGGGTATTTCTGTCCAATCTACATATCTCTTTTATCAACTTTCTGGTTTCCTGCTTCAACTTGTTCTTTTTGGATGGGGCTCTTGCGCATATTTTCTTAGTTGCTGTTAATATAGATTCTCTTATTGTTTTCCTCCACTCGTTGGCATCCATTACAGCAAGGTTCTCCCTGGGTGTTAGTTTCCTCTGAAGTTCCTCCTGGTATTTATCTCTGTTGTTTTTGAGTTCATCCATGGTTGGGAATCTCCTAGGAGTAAACAACTTCCTTCTCTCCAATTTGTGTTGATTTCCACCTTTGCTCTCACCATTCTATGATCGCTTCCCATGTTAAACCTGTTGATCACTGACACATCCGTGATAATCGACTTGTTATTGGATATCACAAAGTCAATTTCATTTTTGGTTCTCCCGTCTGGACTTAACCATGTCCACCGTCTATTATTTGTTTCTTGAAGAACGTATTCATGCAATATAAATTTTCTGTTGTATATAGTCAATCAATCTATCTCCTCTTTCGTTGAAATTCCTAGACCAAATCTTCCTCTGTTAGGGATATTGTCGATGTTATTATTTCCCACTTTGGCATTGAAGTCTCTTATAATTATTTTGAAATGTGATCTTTCAGCTTTCGCAGTTGAAATGTCCTCGTACATTATCTCAACTTCTTCGTCTTCTGAGTTGCTGGTAGGAGCATATACTTGGATGACTTGTAGAGTGTACCTCTCGGATATTTGTACTACTATATACTATATATACTATATACTCTGATTGATATTGTGACAGTTTTGGTCACCAAATGTTTTATCCTCTTATTCACAAGTATACCGATGCCGCCAATATGTGAGTTTGTGTCCTTGTTGTTCTGAAAGATCATGTGACCGAATGTAGAATTGTACATTTTCTTCTGAAAGTCTAGTTTCGCTCAAGCCTAGGATGTCCCAGTTGATTTGTGTCAGTTCTTCTTCTAGTTCCTCTAGACGTTCTTGCGATTTTAAAGTTCTTACGTTAAAGGTGGCAATGAATAATTTCGGATCTCAGCACTTGTAAATTTTTTTTTCTTTTGTGTTTTATTTTTTAGCGCTGTTCCCACTCGACACATTCTTTGGAAGGGTACTTAACATACAAGCCATTCGGCTCAGGTTGTGCCTTTTCATTTTTCTAAAACATGTACTTTGATGAAACTGTTGAATAAATTTTGATTTGATAAGGAACAATACAAACGCTATCAGAAAAATTATCAATCATATCAAGTATTTTTCCTATATTACCCTCAACAATTTTCAATTCATCCTCACATTTCAGAGTGTAAGTAGGATATGTAAGTGCCTTTCCGAATTTTTCCAACTTCAAAACATTCCTCAAGCAAGTTTGCATTTTTTCAACTGTACCAATATCTTCAAATCTGGGACCCAGATTATATAATTTTTACATACTCATTTGCGAAGTATTTCAACTAAGGGTAGATTGAGTCAATTGCGGTTATTTATTGTGGAAATTTTTTTTTTTCCGCTCTTTTACTGACTCCTGCACATTTTTGTCGACAGTGAAGTTCAATATTGTGATTATTCGTAGATTTGTTATATGGTTATTTGTTATGTTTGGATCACAACACAATCGTAGCTTAGGTGTTTGATCCAATCAAAGATGTATTTGAATAATGTAAATGTAAATGAATAAACTATTTATCTATCTATGTCCGACATCTCAGAATGCTATATTTTGCGTTAGTCCCAGCTGACTCACGGAATCATAGGTTGGGGTGGTGCTACAGATAACCATCTGAAAAATTTGGTTGTAAATCATAGATGGATTCTTCGGATCATATTATACTAGTAGACCTTTAACGTTTACCAAGAAACTATTCAAAGAAGCCGAGATGCTGGATGTGAGACAACTTTTATGTATGAACTTGCTGATTGATATCAAGAAATCAAAAATGAGTTCCAATTCCGTCACACATTGTTATAACACACGAAAGAAGTTAAATACTCTGAGCGTGCCTCGTTGTATTAACCATTTGAAGAATAGCGGTTTCAGTCTGAAAGTCCTTTTTTGAACTTAAATTATCTTTATGCACACTGGCGGAGCCATACACAATGCACGATACTCAGAGCGCCATCTTTTGATTCCTTGAAGCATCTTTTCAATTATTGAATACAGTTTTCTTACTATATGTTTTCAACTGACACGATACGAGTTTTAAGGATATAATCTCATCTTGATCGATTAATTTTGAAAACTACAATAACTACTCTATGTTTTTATACGTTTGAGAGGAATAAGAGTTCAACTGTCTGCATATAGTGTTTTTTATGTGGTTACGCTGCGAAACCACTATGCGTTTACATAGATACATATTATTTTTAGGATGAAAAAAATCGACTTATCAATATTGACTTCCGAGTTCCGACGAAGCTTAATATGCACTGTTCGATGATATACCTTCTGATGGAAATCAGAAAAAAACTGTTTTTTGGCGTATCACACATACTTCTTAACAATTTTTCATTTTTATAATTCATGAATTTTTATTTTTTGCATATGCGATTTGCATTGTGGTTTCATCATGAAACCACTTACAAAAGTCGAAAAAAAAATAATTTTTTATGAAAATTCATGTAGTACATCATTTTACTAATGCTAAAGCATGACTATACTAAGTTCCATCGAAATCAGAAAAAAAAACCGAAATTCGTGCTTCAAAGGGTTAAATCAGTGGAACAGCGTGCACCTTCATTGCATCGAAACTCTACAGCGAACTTCCTCGTGACATAATAGTTATTTAATCAACTAGGTTATTAAAGACAGCGACTAATGGTCAAGATATTTTAAAGCGTTCGCTCCGCTCACGCTTTAATAGTTCGAGACCATTAGTCGCTCGATTAATAACCGAGTTGATTACAAGATTTTTCCGACGATTTCATATGAATTGTGTATGAATTCTTGATTGAAATACATCTTCATTCTGCACAAGACATACATTTGTCATAATGAAATTTCTATGTATCTATGTTCCAGTAGAGTTTTGACATTTCTCGTAGTGCTTCTGAATACTTTTTGAACGGTTGCCATGAGGATTGCACATTAAAATAGCCAAAAAATTTAGCATTAAAATGGGTCATTAATGATCAATTCCGTACACATTAAAATCACCTTTTATTTCGAGGTCGGCGGAAAAAATATTAACAGTGTTAACTTGTTCAGGAAAAATTTGAAGAAGTGGTTTCTCTCTTACGGAAGAAGAAAGCTTCAAAATTTTGTCATTCTAAAGTTTTGATTATGATAAGATAAATTTTTTTTTGCGTGTTGTATTTTTATATTATTTTCTGTTATTTGTTCACCACAGTCTAGGAAAAGAGTCAATAACATGGAATTACATCACGTACAAGCGATAGCTCCTCGGAGCTAAAGCTTCTGTGATATCATTGTCCGATAAAGGTCGAGTTTG
>JACDNR010001039.1:0-41221 GCA_013421045.1 Propylea japonica | reverse complement strand
TAATAGTTGTTGCAGTAAAATAGCTCAAGATTTTGGAAAGCTAAAAGTGGACTGTAATTGACTATTTTCTTGTTTCTGTTTCAAGGCGACCGGTAATAAAAGAGAAAGAAAACACCGGTATCCACTTACGTGGTCCTCCAGAAGTTCTGCTGGGATGGTCTTCTTGAATAGGCCTATTCAGTGATCTTCTTTCTTGGACTTTCTGGAATATTCTTGAGAGAGGTTCACCACAAAGTCTTTACACGTAGAGTTCTTAACGTTTTTATAGCACTTTGTAGCACTTAACTACAAGTATTTGGCGTTACTCGTCTAAGAGTAATATTGAATATTTGAATTCACGTTTTAGCGAAATATTTCTATAGCAAAGCGTAAATTAGTAAGTTGAGCGGAGCGATTAGCGAACGTATCGGCTGACATACAAAATTCGACTAACTGATTTTAATGTTTTTTTTGTCACATATTTTCACATACGTTCCAGTTGCCGACCGCTGCAAGTGAGCACTCCGATGGAGCTACCTTACCTTAACATACTCCGGGCCAAAAGGGAGACAAATCCCTTTTCATTAGCCTATATACATATATGTGAAGAGCTTATTAAAAAAAATGTAGAATTCTTGCAAACACACACAATATTTATCGCGCAAATATAAACACGCGGGAAAGAGAAAAAAAAATATATATATATATATCAATATTAATAATTAATAGGGAGAGGCGCCAACTTTACTAGAGGGCGTTTCAGAACACCGTTGGCAGTTTTCACAGTTGCAACGCGAACCACATCATCTTTACCAGGATGTACCGCAATTATGCGAGCTAATGCCCATTTATTAGGGGGTGAGTTATCATCCTTGATAAGAACGAGCATACCTATGTTAGGTGGGGAGGTTGAATCTAACCATTTCTCTTTTTGTTGCAATGTGTATGCGTATTATCGAGCCTGAACCGGCGCCAAAAATCCTGATGAATTTTTTGAATCAATTGCCATCTCGAAAGACGGTTTATAGGTATCATCGAAAATTCAGGTACAGGCAACGCTGTAAGCGGTTCAGTCGTGAGAAAATGCCCGGGTGTGAGAGCATTGATATCTTCAATGTCTGAAGTTATAGGCGTTAAGGGACGGGAATTAAAATTGATTCGATAAGAGTCAATGTGGTATAAAATTCTTCGTAGGTTAATATTTGATCCCCAATTACTTTGCTGAGATGTATTTCACCGATTTGATACCGGCCTCAGCTAAACCATTAAAATGGGGACCTGAAGGCGTGTGAAAAACAAAATGCTATCATTTCCTTATGTGCAGCCTTTCATTAAGTTGAGCTCGCGATGAGCTCCTACAAAATTGGTAGCATTGTCGCAGTATATACTAGCGATCCGACCACGCCGAGCCATGAATCTCTGAAGAGCCGAGAGGAAAGTTTCGGCTGATAAACCCGTAGCCAATTCCAAATGAACAGCCTTCGTGGCCAGGCAAACAAAAAGGCACAAATATGCTTTGGAGGTTTTGACTCCGCGATGTCTGCTCCAAGTGAGTGAATATGGACCTCCAAAATCTACCGCTGAGTGTAAAAACGGCTTCACTTGATTTACTCTTGGCGCTGGCAAAGGAGCCATTGGAGGCTGAAACAGTTTTGGATGCATTCTCCAACATCGAACACACTTTGATAATATGGACTGGATAGCACGTCTAGGCGATAATATCCAAAAAGTTTGAAGTAATAAATATTGGGTTGTTTTAAAACCAGCGTGAAAGTATTTATTGTGATAATGTTCTACAATTAACTGAGTTAAGCGTGAGGAACGCGGCAAAATCATGGGATGCTTAGATGTAGAGGCTATTAAGTTAGAATTGTTCAGGCGGCCTCCAACTCTGAGGATTCCGTCCTCATCGACAAAGGCACCCAGTTTTCTGAGCGGCCCGAGAAAGAAAGGAATGTTCGAATTCTTTTGAGAAATGATGTTGTTGTGTATATTTTACTAACATCTTCAAACTCTCAAACAATTCCTGAATAGTAAGCATTCCCGTTCTTTTTTTATCAGGATTTTTAACATTAAAAATGAATCTCAAAATATAAGACAAAATATGTTGAATGGAGGAAAATGACGACATTCTGTTCAATAAATCATCCAAAATATTTTTTGATCGAATTGTTGTGAAATGAACTATTTTTCTTTCTTCCTCCATTGGAAAAATAACATTTCTGGAAAAATGGTTAGTGGGCAATTTTGAACTGCGCAAAAATGATGGACCTTCCCACCATAAACTATTATGTATGACATTACATGGTAACGAACCTCTTGAAGCTATATCAGCAGGATTGTTCGAACTATCTACATGAAACCAATTTTCTATCGGATATTTGTCTTGAATAAACGAAACTCTATTAGCGACGAAAGTTTTCCATCGATGGGGTGATGCCTTTATCCAATATAATGTTATTTGAGAATCCGACCACAAACAAATTCTATTTATTTTAAGTGACCTCCGATTCCCGTCAAAACACTGTGCATTAACTTTGAGAGCAGAACGGCAGCACATAATTCCAGGCGAGGAATTGTAATTTTTTTAATCGGTGCAACTTTAGATTTTGCACACAAAAAATGAGTAGAAATATTTTCCTGGTTTTGCAATGCGCGAATGTATATAACACAGGCATAACCCTTTTCACTGGCGTCACAAAAGCCATGTATTTCGACAAAATTATTGCTTGATGGAATAACCAATCTAGGTATTCTCAATTCCGACAAATATGCAAACTCACTCTTATATTGCCCCCAAGTTCTGGCGATTTCGTCATTAGGGGTTTCATCCCAACCCACGTTTGAAATCCACAATCGTTGAATTAGATACTTATTGAAAAAAGTTATAGGAGCCAAGAATCCCAGTGGATCGTACACACGAGCTAGTTCCGAAAGCATAACTCGTTTAGTACAACCTAAACTCTCCATGGATTTTACTTTGAAAGAAAAATAATCATGTTCTGAATTCCACTGCAAACCCAAGACTTTCAGTGGAGAATCTACATTCATGTTACTGGAAAATGAAATCGGACATTGTGATAAATGCGTTTCAGGAAGATCAGCCAATATTGCTGGTTCATTACTTGAAAACTTTCGCAGTTCAAAACCACCAAGCTTCAACAAAGAAATCAATTCATCTCTAAGTTTGATAGTTTCGTCTATCGTTTGGCAACTAAGTACGAAATCGTCAATGTACGAATGTTCCGAATAGCTTTTGCTGCTAATGGAAAACGTATGCCTTCATCGGCAACAAGTTTCAACAGGACTCGTAGCGCCAAAAAGGGCGCTGGACTTGTCCCAAAAGACAGTGTCAAGAGGCGATAATCTTGAAGATCGTCATTCGGTGAAAATCTCCAAATAATTCGCTGATAATCAATTTGAGATCGATCAATTAAGATCATACGATACATCATTTTAATATCGGCGCATAAAACAAAAGGTTTGAGGCGAAAATTCAATAAAAGGCGTGAAATATCTTTTTGCAATTTGGTTCCCACCATTAAACATTCATTGAGAGATTTGTTTCCAGCATATTTAGCTGAAGCGTTAAAGACGACTCTCAGCTTTGTGGTAGCGCTATCCGGTTTAAGCACACAGTGATGAGGTAAATAAAATGATTCAGAAGTAAAAATTTCATCCTTGGGTACTGATTCCATATGGCCAAGGTTCAAATATTCTCGCATAAAATTGGAATATTGAAGGTTCAATTCGGGATTTCTTTGAAGGCGTTTTTCCAGCGTATAAAATCGAGAAATAGCATGATCGCGCATTCCTGGAAATGAAGGTTTATTCATTTCATCCCTAAAGGGAAGAGATACAATGTAACGACCCACTTCATTTCGATGACAAGTTTCCAAAAAATGTCTTTCGCACATTTCATCTTCCGGACTAAGTGCTGTCACAGATGGGACATTTTCTATTTCCCAAAATTTATTGATTATATTATCCAACGAAATAACCGACGAATCGCAAAAAAGTGACAGATTCCGAGTAGGCATATTAATTTTTATTTTTCCCATGATTACAAATCCAAATATAGTATTGATAGCTACAGGTTCATCGAATGCACCCGAAATGGAGCCACCAACGAGCGCTGTGAGAAAATGTCTGCACCTATTAAAACATCTATTGTACCAGGACAATTGAATTTGGGATCCGCGAAATCCACAGAATTCAAATGTAACCAATTTTTCCCGGTATGTGGTATGCAGGTAAATTATCACAAATTTTTGTCAAAACAACAGCGTCTGTGAATAAAAGTGGAGAGTTCTTATTTGCAGGTTTAAGTGTGAGCGAAACTATTCCTTTATTCATTCGCGATTTCATAGACTCAATTCCTTGTATATCCATTACATGTTCAGACCTTTTAAGACCGAGTTTTCTAACAGCCTTTTCAGTAATGAAAGATGTCATACTTCCCGAATCAAGCAGGCACCTCAACGGAAGAAAATTACCTTTTCCGTCACTAAAATCTATGACTGCAGTAGCCAGCAAGACATCACTATGTTCCGAGTCTATACCGGAACCAACAAAGCTCGAAGTATTTTTATCTTCAGCAATTGAATTATTTGTCGAAGTTGATCCGTCCCGATTTTGCGAAGTACTTCCCCTGTCATGGTGAAGTAATGTATGATGATATTTAGAGTTACATTTCTTACACTGGTAAGTGGAACGACATGAATTCAAAGTATGAGCGCTACTTAGACAATTGAAGCATAAATGAGAACTTTTACAGAAGTTGTAGCGATCAGCAATTGATTTATTTTAAAGGCAGAACATGTATAAAGCGAATGCTCTTTTTTGCAAAGAATACAGTTAATAGCTGGCGATTTATGGATATGAAAAGCATTAGAGCGGGGAACCTTCATTTGTGATTGTATTGGGAGCGGTTTTTTTTACGTGTTATTTGCGGAGAAGCCAACGTGTCTAGAACAATGCACTGTTTATTCAAAAATTCAATTAATTTATTATATTGAGGAACCTCAGAAGAACCATGTTCCGTTTCAAATCTGGTAACAGTATCAACATCAAGACGATTTAAAAGCAGCATTAACATAACAAAATCCCACTGTTCAGTTGGAAAACCTAACGTTTTTAGGGCGGCTAAATTCTCAGTAAAAGTATCAATAGTTTTCGGAGAGCTCCTGGCGTTTGAGCATTTATTTTATGAGAATTTTCAATTTCAACCCAATGACTTTGGGCTCTGAGACGAATATTAGAATATCGAGATACAATTGCTTCATATGCTTGTGTATAATTAGTTTCGGTGAGTGGGATAGATCGTATAAGCGATAAGGGTTGTCCTTCCAAAGATGATATTAAATACGTAAATTTCTCTATGTCACTTAAACTTTTATTTTTATGAATCAAAGCATTAAATTGATCATGAAAAGTTGCAAAGTTTTTGAATTGACCATCAAATTTCGTAAGATCAATTTTCGGAAGCCGAACATTAGAAGAAGATGAACTTGAATTACTTGAAGTTTTCACTGCACTCAACCCTGTATCATCGAATAAATCAACTAGCGCTGCTTTAACGGTGTAATAATCTGATAAAAAACCCTCACGTATCACGTTTTCCTTTTCAACGTCCGCTTCTTCATCTGTTAATACCAGAGAAATAATTGCGTTATGTTGTTTATGAAAATCATCGTAAATTTGTTGAATATCCTCACTTCTCACTCTAAATAAAGAACAAAGAGTTTTATCCGACCTAGCCCTTTGTGATAAATCAAATAAAGTGTGTATATCACTAATTGCGGTGTTACGATACGTCCTATATCTTTTCATTTTGTCCATATTGAAAGTATAAACAAACTCAGAAATGACAATGTAAAGTGAAAATAATTATTGAATGCGAGGGCGCTCTTAGTCGCAAAGAATAAATTTTCGTTTATTGCGCAAACTGATGTAGAGGGGACAGACACTGCTTTCTCCCACCTGCGGTGTCTAGCGGTAATATGGCGGAAACTAATAATTTGGAAATTCTTCACGTTGATAGATTTCAAAATTTGAAATCTCTCAAGGTCAGATGCGTCCTTAAATTAAGGAAACTAGCGGAAAATATGAAAAATGATCAAGCGAATCTAATAAAAAATATGCGGAATTGAATTAAAGCGAGTTTGTGTGCATTTGCAGTGAACTTCTACCAAAAATTTGTACAAAATTTGAAACAAAAAACAAAATATCCGGCCCGAAGGACCAAATGTTGCAGTAAAATAGCTCAAGATTTTGGAAAGCTAAAAGTGGACTGTAATTGACTATTTTCTTGTTTATGTTTCAAGGCGATCGGTAATAAAAGAGAAAGAAAACACCGGTATCCACTTACGTGGTCCTCCAGAAGTTCTGCTGGGATGGTCTTCTTGAATAGGCCTATTCAGTGATCTTCTTTCTTGGACTTTCTGGAATATTCTTGAGAGAGGTTCACCACAAAGTCTTTACACGTAGAGTTCTTAACGTTTTTATAGCACTTTGTAGCACTTAACTACAAGTATTTGGCGTTACTCGTCTAAGAGTAATATTGAATATTTGAATTCACGTTTTAGCGAAATATTTCTATAGCAAAGCGTAAATTAGTAAGTTGAGCGGAGCGATTAGCGAACGTATCGGCTGGCATACAAAATTCGACTAACTGATTTTTAATGTTTTTTTTGTCACATATTTTTCACATACGTTCCAGTTGCCGACCGCTGCAAGTGAGCACTCCGATGGAGCTACCTTACCTTAACAATAGTTATTTTTGTATCTAGAGCGCGAAATGCTACTTTGGTGATCGAGAACTGATTTTTTAACGAGGCGCAGCCGAGTTGAAAAAATAGTCGAGATCACCAAAGTATTTCGCGCATGAGATGCAAACAAAATTTTTCTACAACGCTTAGCTTAATATGAAAAAAAAATATTGAACTGGTTTGAACTGTTTTTCCAAATCAAGTAATTAGGTATTATAACTATGGGCAATATATTCTATGTTGAAAGCAACACTCAATGTTAAAGAAAACGTGGATTTCAAGAAATTTACCAAGTTAAAATATAAAAATCCCATATAGTTTACATGCAGTGTGCGAAGTAAGTATTTCGCACACTACTTCGCGCACGGTGTCATAGTAACAAAGGGAAATGAAAAAAAGGGTCACTTTGCATATTCTTGCCAATGCGCGAACCTTGTCATTTTTTGACGGTTGTAGAAAAATATCATATGATTCACTGCAGCAGCATTCTGTTTCCACTGAATAACTGATAATATCAGGATACATTTTATTTCTGAAAAGGGCCAGATGGATAAATATCTTCCTTCTACAGTTGACAAGGGTGAATACACAAAACTGATATTTTTCTACATATCGTCCTCGATGAATATGATCTGAACTTATTAAACAATTTTATAGGTCCATTTTCACAATTTTTCAGTCCAAAGAAGCAATAAATCAACTGAAACACTTGAGAAAAACCAAAATCTCTCGTTGTTTTGCTATGATTTACATAGGAAAAGTAGGGTTGTTATACCTCCGATGTGCTGTCAGTTGTCAAACGTGCACGGAACCAATTTGAAAAATAGGTTTACCTAACCTAACCAGGAATATCCATGTTGAATATTGTTTCCGAACTAGGAAAAGGATTATTGAATTCTTAAAAACAACAAATACTTGCTACAGAAAGCGACCCTCACAATTCCCGGCACCTACATAGTCAATTGCCAAAATGTCAAAACCCCCCCCCGAAATTAATTTCTGGCTACGCCCTGGGAATAATTCCTTCGAGGGATATATGATCTGAAAACATTGAACTTTCGGTTACTACTTGCTTTGTTTTTTAATCGGTTAAAGAGAAAACAAGCATTTCGTATCAATTATTTGTATTTTATTGTATTTGTATTTTTTGTATTCCTGGATGAAGAACTACGAGGATTTCATTGGAAAATTCCCAATTAAAACATGATCATGACCAAAACACGATTCTAACAAAATATGTTTCATGGCTGACCATACCCAAAAATAACCAGAGACAGCGCCAGAGATTTTACCGCCCCGGCAAAAGTTTATTCAGAATAAATTGAATATGAATTAGTCTGATTTGTAGCTTATACAGGTAAGCGGTATGCAGCAAGGTAATAAAAAATGCAACTTCCCAGAACTTATTACTGTTTTCGATATTGTCGTAGAAAAAGTAATTTTTTTTCTGAAATCAAGAGAATGAAGGAATTAGATTACTACTTAATATTTTCAATCGGTTAAAGAGAAAATAAACATTTCTTATCAATGATTTTATATATAGTTATAAAAAAAAATAACTTTCGGTTTTTGTCACCCTCCGCTTCGCATTGGAAGACAACATAACCTCGATCTAAAATCTAATAATTTTTTCCCTTGTATAATACAATATTTTATTCTATGACTAGAAAAACGACGATTTAATAGGGAAAGAAATATAACTTTTCACGAAATTAATCCGGCAGAAAAGTGAGTACTTTTTTCCCAGATATATACACACTCACTTTTTTCCCGGGGAAAAAAGTATTTCGAGAAAAGTTATGTTTTATTACTTGTCAACAGAGATAAAATGTCGAATTAGGATTAGATATACGAACGAGCTTGATCCTTTTTGTGCTCTTTGATGTGGGTTGTTTTATGAAAGCCATAAGCAAATAATATAGGTATGTCTTGTATGATTTGGGTACAAAGGGTAGAATATACAACCTGGCATTGGACGATTGCAATAAATTATCTTCATATTCTTTTATTCTAGGCCATCCACTGCTCATGGTCATCACTGGTTCTGGTTCGTATGAATTGCTATGTAAATCATAAATCTTGTTCTTCAACAAATTTAATGTAATTTGTTATTTTACTGGTTATATTGTCCCGAATACTAATTAAAATATTAATTTCACCATCATGTTCACAAATGTTGCCTATATTGATCACAAAGTAACCTTTTTGAGTTAAACAACGTTCGAAATGTAAGATAGGTCATGTTTTTATCTTCAATAGTTTGTGATAAATTTAATCGTAGAGGAAGATGAAAACTATACCTACTTTATCTTTGTCCCCGATTGAATTCACTGAAAGAAGTGATGACAATAAAAACGCGACCGTAAGATTTTCGATTGATTGGAATTTTATCACCATAACGAAAAAATTAGACAATTATTAGTTCCTCATATGGCCGCAGATGTCGCTTCCAGTAGTTGGCCACTCAAAATGGCCGCCAATTTGTTTTCACAGAATAATGAGGACTTCGCATTTTTTTTTTATATGTTCTGTGGTTGTACGTCAGACCATTTCAAAACCTGCAGTGTGGTGCGCGAGTGGACTGACGAGCAAAAATGGATAATAAACCAATAAACCCGGATATAAATGATCCGGGTTTATTGAACTTTACCGAGCCCACCCTTCTTTGCGGAAGATGAAAGATGAAAATTATGAATTGGACCTTCAGATAACAATTTTTCAGTACAAGATAAATGTTTTTGCAGGTTTCTGATATGATTTTCCCGAAGGCTTGAGGTGAAATTCGAGTGGGAAACTTAAAATCTTCGAAACTTTGGCCCGCTGCCAAAAATCCTAAAATTGCAGTAAATCTTTCCTCAGCACTGATTGCCTGGCGTAAACTGGTGCTCACTTTACTGATACCTGTGCTATGAAATAAAAATATAGGTAATTTAACTAAAAATACTATTATTATCATAAAATAATAAAAAATATTAAATAAATCTAACTTTATAAATCTTATATCTATACAATTAAAATAACTATAAAAAATAAAAATAAATAATATTATAGGTAAAGAAGCAATAATAATAGTATAAAAATATATTTACAGGGTGTTTCATCATAAACTGGACAAACATATATTTTCGTGTAGAGGACATCGGGAGAATCATTTTTGCCTTATACAATATATCCCGTTTTCGAAGCATAAGCGAGATACAGGGTGTCAAACGTCATTTTTGAGCAAGATTCTTATGAGTGTGGTTTTTGGTCAAATCTCAATATTTTTGGGTCCTCTATTCAGAATAGTTGACGAACTCCGAAAAAAAATTTACAAAATGGCGGAAGACCTGCAATGTTCAAAATTTTTTTGCGGTTGTCAAATTGACTCTTATTTTCTGAATGAACATAATTTTCTTAGAATTTCTGTGAAAAAATTTTTTCAAAAATCGAACACAATTTTTTTTTACATGTCTACAGCGATGAAAAAATTTCACTCGAAATGGATGAAATTTTGTACAATTGTACTTCTTGAAATATCAATCACGAATATGAAAACAGAATTGTGAAATATCGAACGGTTTCGTTACTACAGTCATTCAAATGTTTCGTTCAGACCTCTGAAATATTGAAAATAAAATTGTTTTGGGTTCTAGAATCAAAATAATTTAATTATTGGCATGTTTAAACATTCTAGATGAATTTATAAGAAAAAAATCAGTGAAACTTAGTTGGGACTCGAAACGACGTAGGTATTAAATAGGGAAATGGCACTGTTCTAAGGATATTAATATTCGTTGCCAGGCAACAGTAGTTCGTAGTTCATAGAGCTGGACTGGTATTTTAATTTCAGTGAATATAATTTAGCCAGTAGTCAAACTCTATGAACTACGAACTACCGTTGCCTGGCAACGAATATTAATATCCTTAGAACAGTGCCATTTCCCTATTTAATACCTACGTCGTTTCGAGTCCCAACTAAGTTTCACTGATTTTTTCGCTTAAATTCATCTAAAATGTTAAGACATGCCAATAATTTAATTATTTTGATTCTAGAACCCAAAACAATTTTATTTTCACATTTCAGAGGTCCGAACGAAACATTTGAATGACTGTAGTAACGAAACCGTTCGATATTTCACAATTCTGTTTTCCTATTCGTGATTGATAATTCAAGAAGTACAATTGTACAAAATTTCATCCGTTTCGAGTGAAATTTATCCATCGCTGTAGACATGTAAAAAAAAATTGTGTTCGATTTTTGAAAATTTCACAGAAATTTAGAAAATTGTGTTCATTCAGAAAACAAAAGTCAATTTGACAACCGCAAAAAAAATTTGGAACATTGCAGGTCTTTCGCCATTTTGTAAATTTTTTTCGGAGTTCGTCAACTGAATAGAGGACCCAAAAATACTGAGATTTGACCAAAAACCGTTACACCAAGTGTTATACATAACTGACCACACTCATAAGAATCTGGCTCAAAAATGACGTTTGACACCCTGTATCTCGCTTATGCTTCGAAAACGGGATATATTGTATAAGGCAAAAATGATTCTCCGATGTCCTCTACACGAAAATATATGTTTGTCCAGTTTATGATGAAACACCCTGTATATGCCAGCTTGAATTCGTTCAGGTTGATATACAGGTAGAAAAGTTTACATGCAAAAAAAATCTCGGGGGGGCCCGGGCCCCCCTGGCTGCGCCCATGGTTTCAGCAGGTATCAGTAAAGTGAGCACCAGCTTACGCCAGGCAATCAGTGCTGAGGAAAGATTGACTGCAATTTGGGATTTTTAGCAGCGGGCCAAAGTTTCGAAGATTTTAAGTTTCCCGCTCGAATTTCACCTCAAGCCTTCGGGAAAATCATATCAGAAACCTGCAAAAAACATTTATCTTGTACTGAAAAATTGTTATCTGAAGGTCCAATTCATAATTTTCATCTTTCATCTTCCGCAAAGAAGGGTGGGCTCGGTAAAGTTCAATAAACCCGGATCATTTATATCCGGGTTTATTGGTTTATTATCCATTTTTGCTCGTCAGTCCACTCGCGCACCACACTGCAGGTTTTGAAATGGTCTGACGTACAACCACAGAACATATAAAAAAAAAATGCGAAGTCCTCATTATTCTGTGAAAACAAATTGGCGGCCATTTTGAGTGGCCAACTACTGAAAGCGACATCTGCGGCCACATGAGGAACTAATAATTGTCTAATTTTTTCGTTATGGTGATAAAATTCGAATCAATCGAAAATCTTACGGTCGCGTTTTTATTCTCATCACTTCTTTCAGTGAATTCAATCGGAGACAAAGATAAAGTAGGTATAATTTTCATCTTCCTCTACGATTAAATTTATCACAAACTATTTAAAATAAAAACATGACCTATCTTACATTTCGCACGTTGCTAAACTCAAAAAGGTTACTTTGTGATCAATATAGGCAACATTTGTGAACATGATGGTGAAATTAATATTTTAATTAGTATTCGGGACAATATAACCAGTAAAATAACAAATTACATTAAATTTGTTGAAGAACAAGATTTATGATTTACATAGCAATTCATACGAACCAGAACCAGTGATGACCATGAGCAGTGGATGGCCTAGAATAAAAGAATATGAAGATAATTTATTGCAATCGTCCAATGCCAGGTTGTATATTCTACCCTTTGTACCCAAATCATACAAGACATACCTATATTATTTGCTTATGGCTTTCACAAAACAACCCACATCAAAGAGCACAAAAAGGATCAAGCTCGTTCGTATATCTAATCCTAATTCGACATTTTATCTCTGTTGACAAGTAATAAAACATAACTTTTCTCGAAATACTTTTTCCCCGGGAAAAAAGTGAGTGTGTATATATCTGGGAAAAAAGTACTCACTTTTCTGCCGGATTAATTTCGTGAAAAGTTATATTTCTTTCCCTATTAAATCGTCGTTTTTCTAGTCATAGAAAAAAATATTTTATTATACAAGGGAAAAAATTATTAGATTTTAGATCGAGGTTATGTTGTCTTTCAAAACAAAAACCGAAAGTTATTTTTTTTATAACTATATATAAAATCATTGATACGAAATGTTTATTTTCTCTTTAACCGATTGAAAAAATTAAGTAGTAATCTAATTCCTTCATTCCTTTGATTTCAGAAAAAAATTTACTTTTTCTACGACAATATCGAAAACAGTAATAAGTTCTGGGAAGTTGCATTTTTTATTACCTTGCTGCATACCGCTTACCTGTATAAGCTACAAATCAGACTAATTTATATTCAATTTATTCTGAATAAACTTTTGCCGGGGCGGTAAAATCTCTGGCGCTGTCTCTGGTTATTTTTGGGTATGGTCGGCCATGAAACATATTTTGTTAGAATCGTGTTTTGGTCATGATCATGTTTTAATTGGGAATTTTCCAATGAAATCCTCGTAGTTCTTCATCCAGGAATACAAAAAATACAAATACAATAAAATACAAATAATTGATACGAAATGCTTATTTTCTCTTTAACCGATTAAAAAAACAAAGCAAGTAGTAACCGAAAGTTCAATGTTTGCAGATCATATATCCCTCGAAGGAATTATTCCACAATTTTCCAATTCTATCAGATATTTTAATTTCTTTGGAAGATGTTGTTGTATTCGCATAATAAAATACCTATACTTCAGACGATTTGAATTGGCGTTTACAGTTGTACCAAATACATAAATATTGTTTCGTTTTTCCAGATTTCAATCGAGAAAATTCTAATCAACACTCTCATGAGCCATTGAAAACAAACTCATTTCACACAAATTCAAAAATAACTGTGTATTTCCCCATTGACAAAATTCGAGTATAAAATTGGGAATACAGCGCGCCGAACTTCCCGATTCCGGCCGCCGGCTACCTACTTGCCGCCTCGAGAAATTTCGCTCACATGCCCCAAAGATCATCCTGGCGACCAACGACTCGCCTCCTCGCTGCTCTTCGCTTCGCGCCTCCTAGGTGAGTGACTACCCATTTGTTTCCATGCTAAAGATCCCAGCGGAAAACGACGCGTTGCTTCCGACCGCTTCGCTTCGTCCAAGTGCGAGCTCCTATTCATGGTTAAGGATGCTCACGCTCCCCTTCTCCAAAGAGGTGACCGCGCGGGCAGTAAGTTCCACTTCGACGAACGCTACAGGGTAATTGTTCCTGACAGAGACCTATGGTCTTCATCAAACAGGCTTCTTAGTCCTGAAGGTCCCACCTGGTTCACTGATGGCTCTGTCACAACAACAGGGTCTGGTGCCGGAATCGTGGGTCCTCACTTCAATCAGGCTATCCCTCTGGGGAAGGACTCTTCCATTGTGCAGGCTGAGCTATTTGCGGTTCTTGCCTGCTCACTAGAAAATATTCGCAGAGGATACTCTGGACAGCACATTTACAAATGTTGCGACAGTCAGGGAACTCTGAAATCTCCATCTGATGTTAGAGTTGACTCTCTTCTGGTAGAAGAATGCAGGAAAGATCTGCGTAGGCTGGGCTCTGATAACTTTTTGAAAGTAATCTGGTGTCCGGCTCATGCGGATATACCTGGTAACGTCAAGGCAAATGAACTGGCTAGGCGGGGAGCCAGATTAGCATTTGTTGGTCTGGAGCCTGCGCTGCCAATCTGTCGCACATCTGTCACATCTTCAGGAGCTGGCTGAACAGGGAATTTTCCTCGGAATGGAGCGCGGCGGTGGACCTGAGGTGGTCGAGGATTCTCATTGAGAGACCGTCCTCGCGACCTGAGGTCAATAGACTTCTGTTGCTGGAGAGGAAACAACTCGGTCTGGTGACTGGTGCATTGACTGGTCACCTGTTTAACAAACATTTGAAGAGAATGGGATTAACGAGCTGCTCCCTATGCCGGTAGTGCAGGAGTACTGATGAAACGGTTGAGCATATTTTGTTCAACTGTGGCAACCTAACTGAGTTGAGGTCAACACACCTAGGTAATCCAACACCTACAATTCCTATAGTGTGAGGGACCAATCCTGGCAGACTCGCGACATTTCTGTCTTCGTGTCTGAGAAGCTCTATAGTCTCTATAGAACGATGTGGGTGAACAATGGGCCACTAGGCCTCAGTTCGGCCGGAAAGGCACCGCACGAAGAAGAAGAGCTCCTATTCAAAACAAGGTGCGCGACCTCTCGGCGATTGGAAATTGCTGTCTTGTCGCGGGTCGCGTCGTTTTGGTCTGCGAGTGGCCATAAATGTGTGGGCAACTCCGATCAGCAGCCTTACGAACTGATAGTGTATGGTGCGCATTAGATTGTTTGATGGCATGGTGGAAGTAAACTACTACTACTACTATCACTTCCACTTCCACGTCTTCCACAAAGGTATGTGGTATGATGCAAGCCAGGAACTTTCAAGGTGGTCGGTGGGGCAGTTGACGAATGAATACGGTAAGCGCGGAACCGCAACATGCGTGAAGAAATCAAAACACAATAAATGTGAGATCGGATATTGTGATGACGCATCTGAATGCATAATTGAAGCTTGAAAAACATTATTATTAGTGAGATCTGTTATTTTTTCAGTAAATTTCCGCAGGACAGTGAATTATGTGTTGAAGGTTGATTATTTTGTAGAATAAACGGTATGTATATTGTATCTATGAACCGTATAGATATTATTGAAGTAACCTATGAAATGTTCGTTTCCGATTATTTACTTGTGTATCTACACTTTCGTTGAGTTTCTCTCGAGGTTTTGATTTATCGTTGTGACCGGATGTGATTTGAAATATTAACCGTGGGTTTCACAAAGTTTCATTGGGCAGTCAAATCGTTGATTTCGAATTAAGTCGATGGTTTAAGTCAAAAATGAACTGAAAATTGCACAGAAATGATTACATTTCAATAATCAAGCTGATTGGAGTTTTGTGAAACCCGACTTTAATTGAATAATTGAAGTTCACTTTTTTCGGGGCATTTAGAAATTTATAATTTCCCTGAAATTTCATAGATAGGAAGATACATAATCTACTTACCACTTCAAATCGAGAAATCATTTGTGCAAGTTAGCTTCTTACAATGGCTTATACATATACCTACCCACATATTATATGAACTAAATTAAATTATTATAATATTTCTTTACGTATACAATCAATGACTTATTTTCATACATTTCCATATACACACATACAAAAACCTAGATACCCAACCTATCGAAAGAATTCATAAAATATACTAGGTAAAAATACCTGTACTCTCTGATGTACAGGGTATCCCATTTTGGGCACTTTTACGGGATATCTCCGTTATTTTAACGTTAGCGGGATGCGGTTTTCGCGACAGTGTGCTAACTTTTTTGTGAAACTAAAGATGGCCCAATCAGTTTTGCATAGCTCTCTTAGTTTTTGCTATACAGGGCGGAAATGAAAAAGTATCACTTTTAATCACCTTCCTATCTCAGTTGTGCTTAAACTTGGAGAAATGGTTGAAACGCATTCCTATAGATTTTTTCCGTAGAATCCAGTGGCGTAGTCAGTTTTTCAATTAAACTTTCGGTTTTTTGAGTTATTAGGCAAACATATGTTTTTTGAATTGGACACCCTGTATATTATTTTTTATTCTTATTAAGCACAATCTCAGCTTTTCAAAAACATATTATTATGCATTTATTTTCAAAACCAAGCTCAGAATTCAAGATTTTGTAATTCAATTGTGAATAATTAAGTAGTAGGCTCTATGACTGTTTATTAAAAACAAAAAAAATTTCAAAGCTTTGTCGATTGGTTTAAAAGTTTACAGTTCTCTCAGTTTTTATTATTTATAATATCATATTGATGATTCAGTTTTAAGTTTTTCTCATTACGGCTGCTTACGAAAATTACGAGAAATATGACATGCTTGTTTGTGATCTAAATATTATGTTAACATTATTTTCGATTTCTGACGAAATCTTGACATTTATTTATTGTTTTCAATAAACAGTCATAGCCTACTACTTGGTTATTGACAATTTAATTACAAAATCTTGAATTCTGAGCTTGGTTTTGAAAATAAATGCATAAAATAATATGTTTTTGAAAAGCTGAGATTGTGCTTGATAAGAATAAAAAATAATATACAGGGTGTCCATGTTACGTCCGATAGCTCAGTTTTATTTGAGAGAAATGTGGACTGTATTATCGCGTAATGAAGCTGGAGCAACAGCGAAATGTATGAATATAATAAAAATATTAAATTTGCGGTCAACAGTGATGACTTACCAAAATGATCGTCTCAGTGGTGGTGAAGTTATCTCTGCTCCTAAATCCCAGCTCTTCACAGGGACCCTTGGCTGCGGGAAGTCTACTCCAACTTTTGGTGTTCAAAATGCGGTGTTGAATAAACACAAAACAATAGCGAAAGCGGAAATATTCAAATGCGACTCACTATACAAGAGTTTTCAAATGCGACTCAATATACAAGAGTTTTCAAATGCGGGTTATATCAAAAAAGTTATGCGGAAATATCAAAAATATAAGCGAAGAAAACAACAATAATTATAGCGGCTGAATTCTTATTCATACAAGATACGTACTAGCGTCGAGAACATACTGTTTTCAGGCGTTTTAATCCCAAGTCACCAATGTTGACTTCGTTTACGCGTAAGCTTATGACATTTAGCCGTTGCTCAAACTTCATTCTATATTACGACCAAACAGTCCAATTTAAAAAACGTATGTTTGCTCAATAACTCAAAAACGGAAAGTTTAATTGAAAAACTGACTACGCCTATGGATTCTACGGAAAAAAATCTATAGGAATGCGTTTCAACCATTTCTTCAAGTTAAGCACAACTGAGATACGGGAGGTGATTAAAAAGTGATACTTTCCATTTCCGCCCTGTAGAGCAAAAACTAAGAGAGCTATGCAAAAACTGATTGCGCCATCTTTAGTTTCACAAAAAAGAAGCACACTGTCGCGAAAACCGCATCCCGCTAACGTTAAAAATAACGGAGTATCCCGTAAAAGTGCCCAAAATGGATACCTGTACACTCGGACACCCGGTGTATATCAGATGATGAAATATTATGCTAAGGATTCTCCTAATTTGTATTAATTCATTGGAAACCACCTTTAGTTTTTCATATTTTGACCAATTTTTGCTCTAACTCAAAGATCCTATCTTAAGAAAAGCCCTGAGCAGATTCTTTTGAGCGTCGTTATTGGTCGAGCAATAGTGCTACTACCTCAAAATTTTGTGTGAGACTTGAGATTCATGCTAAGTATATGAGTGCAAAATCTCAGTACGATCGGAATTATATCCTGGAAATTATTCCAAAAATGAAATATGTAGGTAAACAATCAATAATTAAAAACAAAATTCTATGGTTCTGATAACTCGATTGTATATATATATATATAATATCAGGTGTCCCAAGGTGAGTGGCCGATTAAATCAAATGGCGTGTTACAAAAATTACTCCAGTTTGCTCAATATTCTAGATTTAAGTCAGAAATTAGCAAGTTATTAGATATTGATCTGATATATGTCACTGCTTTTGAATTATAGTTGTCAGTTATACAGGATGGGCCAAAAAAATTATCATAATAATGAAAATAATAATCTAATAGGCCACTCACCTTGGGACACCCGATATATATACAGGGTGATTTTTTTGAGTATTTCATTAGACGTTTTCGAGGAAGGAATAGTAATACAGATTCAATATTTTGGATTTTCATTTTAGAGTACATGAACTTTAATTGTAAAATATTTTCAAGAGGAATCTACCTACTTTCGGTTTCACCGGAAACGAATGTAACTTC
The DNA here is from genome assembly GCA_013421045.1 of Propylea japonica. Classification (NCBI taxonomy): domain Eukaryota; kingdom Metazoa; phylum Arthropoda; class Insecta; order Coleoptera; family Coccinellidae; genus Propylea; species Propylea japonica. The sequence continues at coordinate 22,707 of JACDNR010001039.1, read as the reverse complement.
GTTATTCCAAATGCAACACCCTGTATATTTATACATATTCGAATTCTTCGTTCAATTCTACACTTATTTGATGTATGATATGTGCAACCACTCAAGCGGTTCTTGAATTATAGCCTCATTATCAATTTTTTTGAAAAAAAGGTTGTCACAAATTAATGTCCATATCGTCAAACAAGGGCGGATTTACGGGGGGGTAATGGGGGTAATTACCCCCCCCCCATGAATATCGAAAACTTACGCAACGTGGTGCATATATTTTCATTTGTTTGTTTTTTTTACTAATATTACTTTACTACTATTTTTCTTATTATTAATTCCTCCTAAATATTTTGATTAAATTTTTTCAAGATTTGAACCTGATTTATCGATCTTGAATCTTTACTAGATTTATTAGGATAGAAGTTTTCAAGAAGGCTATGTCTGTGATTTATAGTGCATTTTAGAGAACTGTCATTTATACTTTTTCGATTAATCGGGCACTATGCAAAATATGAATTACAGTAACAGTGATGTATTGAATATGTTCTTCATTTATGGTGAATGTAACAAAATATTAGAAAGGGCAGTCAGAACTGTTAACGAAAGAAATCCACATTTACCACCTTCAACAAAATCGAAGTTCGGGAAGTATCAAAACAATTTTCTCCGTAGTGAAAGCATTAACCCAAAACGGAATCGTGTGAATACAGTAATAGATAATGAATAATCTCTTAGTTTAAAACTATCGCAAACATTTTATTCACAACAGGAAACTAATACTATAATGAATTTTCAAAATGTTGACCGCCTACCGCTATACATTCATCCATTCTTCTACGAACTCAGTCAGTAAATGTGAATTTCGTTCGTTAAATTTCTAATTACCTTTTTTGCGAATTTGTTACATTTGCCACAAATAAAGAACATACCTACCCTTGATATATTATTCCAGTGAAATTATTATTGCATGTTTTGCTTAGTGCTTGATCTGTAAGAAAAAGTAAGAATGACAGTAAGTTCCTAACATAGCCTACTTCAAAAACGCAAGCTTACAAACTGTGCACCCCAACCCACCACCTCCACAACCTCAGCTACTATAAATACAGTAGAGTAACTAGTCTGACCTGCGCCCCAATGCAAGAATTTTCCGTGCGCCCCTATTCGTAGACTCATTCAGTTTTTTGTGCCCCCCTAAGGCCCTGCGCCCCAATGCACTGCATTGGTGGCATTGGCGTTAGTTACGCCACTGTATAAATACACCATCCGACTCTCGTATTAACCAGTTACCTCGAAGCAGAGAAAACTCCGAGACCACTGTTGATGAAACTTGGGGAGTAGGCAGGTTGAGACCCCGACGTGGAATCACATACAGATCTTGAAAATGGCATCAAAATCGATGCCGAAACGTCGAACAATATTAAACAATAGACGCGGTTTTACCCGGAACTTTCCTAATATTAACATATCAAACCTAACCTAACCTAACCTATCCGAATATATATATATATATATATATATATATATATATATATATATATGTATACCTAGGTATCGAATAAAGTTTGAACAAATGAAGATATTTGAAGTATTATGGGGATACGATTACTCAACTATTCATCTTTGTCGTTTCCTTCTCTTTTAGATTTATAATATAATTTCTCAATGGCTGTTTTACTTAAAAACTATTCAATTTTCCACGATTCATGTTATCCTGATGACTCTTCTATTTCAGCTAATTGAAATGAGCAACGATATGTCCCAACAAGGACAACAGACATCATCTATGGGCTATGCTTCATCTACACATGTGAAAACATCTATACGATGGGACCCCTCGTATATTCAAACATTCCCTGGAATAGTTAAAATCTTCCAGATTGTGAGTAGATATCAAAACGTTGAAACAATCATATTGCTAAATATTTCAATTCTTATGAAAATTATTCATATTAGAACCTATACAGTGCGCGTCAAAATTATGGAACAAATTCATTTTCTCAGAAGAAAATATTTGGCAACAAAATCCTGAAACAAGTCAATTTTTTTGAAGGATTTTTGTTGCACCCTGTACCATCCCCATAAACCCTCTAAATTTTTTTGAATAGGGAAAGTTGGTCATTTGGCACTTTTTTGACAAGGTCTTCGTATCTTCTTTACCCATTTACTTTGAGACGATAGTACCTGATGAAATTTGTCACCGAATGAAAGTCGACCATTACAGTTTTTTTAATCCACAACTTTCAACCCTTTTCAACATACTCACTACGTTTCCACTAACGTTGAAACTTACTTAATACGGGGCCAGGCTCTGTATTTTCGATAAGTGATCTTTCAAAGCGAATACGAACTTCATTGCGCGGAGTGCATTTTTGCAGGTAAAAGAGGGACTCGCGCAATGAAGATCGTATTCGCTTTGAAAGATCACTTGTCGAAAATACGGGGCCAGTATGTATTTTGATTTCGATTGGTTAGGTTTATTTTAAATAAAAATATAAATTATGTATGTTTAATTCAAATATATTAGGTACATTACAGTATCTTGGTAACATTGCAAGTGAAGAAAAAATTCTGGTCATAAAAAAGCACCCGTACCAAAATCAGTAACAAAGTTAAAATCAATATTAGGTGTTATCAATTACTATGGGATATTCGTTCCAAATTTGGAAACAATTTTGAGTCCGTCGTATGATCTTTTAAGAAAGAATACGAAATTTATTTGGTCTAGAAATGGTGATAGGGCTTTTGGTATGGTAAAAAAGATTTAAGTATCAAATAGAGTACTAGTACATTACGATTTGAATTTACCGATTAAATTGACAACAGACGCAAGTCCGTTCACGAAAGGTTGAGCCGTCGGTTGACCATGACAATTTGGCATATTCCACTGTGTATATTAAAATTTTAGATAATGTTATTTATTTTCTTGTCAGATTGATACGCAATGTTTTCAATATTGCATAGAGGTCTCTGATAACTCGTCGGACGAGGTCGAGTACATTCGGCAACGTTGACTACATTTTACGTTTTGACAGCAAATACTGCCAACTTTAGATAAATTAACAAACGCCTACTATGCGCGCAAACTTTCGTGAAACGACTATAGTTGATGTCTACCCTACAGACGATGCAACTTAGTTGTCAACATCGGGCTCCGCTCACCAAATATTAAACCATTTTGATCTCACATCAACCCAGTCTTCAATCTGGAATATCAACCACCAACCAGTTTTCAGACGTTCAACTTAGTCGTCAACAAGGCGTGTTGACAACTTAGTTGTCAACTAGTCTGTAGGCCGCTTTACGCGTAATGCTCGTAGTACCGTCCAAACGAAGAAGTCGCCTTACATTACTCGTTAACTCGTTTTTTTCTGATCGAATCAATATTGAGCCATATCGCCTTAGCTTAGTTACCATATGTCATAACAAACTCATATTTCCCAAGGGAAATATGAAACGTCAAGTCATATTGTCCCAAGGGAAATATGAAACGTCAATTCATATTTTACTAAAAATAGTATAATATGCAACCATACACATCAGAAAAAAGTCATTTGAAGCTTCTATCAAAAATTTCTTTCCTCTGCTCCCAGGACAACACTGCAGATTTTTTGGGAACGGATCCTTTATTTTTGTTCTCAAAAAATACTTCCACTTTATCGAATAATTTGACATTCGTTTTTTCCTTCAAATATAGCATGGATCTTAACATAATTTTGGCCATAACGTGTTTGGTGAATATTCCTGCAACAGAAGATCGAATGAATTAATCATACACTGAAAAGAACAAGAATCAGAGCAACATACCAAATCTTCAAAATATGCTAGCAAAATATTTTCGCTGACACCGTCCACCACCGTTCCACTTCTGAAAGCCTGCATACTCTTTACTATAAGCAGCTTTAGATTTGGCCGGAATCAAAATTCACGGCTTTCGCCGCTTGAGTTTCAACGTAGTTCGACATTATTTCCATAATTTTAGTTCTGACAAGACGTCAAAATAAAACCAGTCAACCATGATTCTCACAAACACGGCCCATAGCAACGTTAAAAATCCAATTAAATCAAAAATTTACAATATAATATTAATTTTTCCATTTTAAGAACGATATTGTTTCGATCAGAAAAAAACTATTGATTACAACACGAGAAATATACTATTCATATTTCCCTAGTTGTAATAATAGCTATACATTACACCAATGTGGACCCAACATAATGTATAAATTTGATTAATACCTTAATTAAAAATCGTAATTGTTTTCAGGTCTGTAGTTCTATTGGTTTCATTTGCATAGAGGCGAGTGGATTGGCCAGTCATACAAGAGGAGGATTTTTCAATTTTGTTGCCTTGGCAGCGGTTTTCTTCACTGGAATATTGCTTATCTTCTATTTGTTACATATCATTGAGAAAACTTTCCGAATACCATGGTTTATGGTGGAATTCACATTTTGTACCATTTGGACTTTCGCTTATTTCGCAGTATCGATTATGGCAGCAACCTACGGGTCTGATTCTTACTTAATTGCGGCGGTAAGTAGGCCTAGCAAAAAGCATTTTTATTAGGCTGACAAAAGTATACATATACATTTCCTTATACATACAGGGTTTTCCTTTTAAGTTGGCCTATTAGACGTTTTTGGAAAATTAGTGAATATTTCGTTCTGAAATTTTAGGTGGGGCCTTGGAAGGTGGAGGAACTCTTTGCCTAAAATATTTTCAAGTCGACAGTGTTGCCACGTCTATCTCAAACACATTTCTACTTTCTTATTTCAAATGGAACTACCTATATTTTCATTTATGTATCGATTCAATATAAAATTCTCAGTATAACATACGGAAAAAAAAATTTCTCTGCCATGCACTGTTGCCAAGTTATGCTCAAATTCTTGAAATTTTTACCATCTGCATTGCTTGTTTGGAAATGCAATATCTCGACTATTTTCTATGCGAACGGGACCAAACTCAGCAGTCTCATTGTAGAGAATTCATGCATACATGTGGTACATTCAGTATTTTTGTACATCGTAAGGTTTTTCGAAGATATTGCTCCGAAAATGTGGAATTCAAAATTGAAATATTTCAAGAATTTCAAATGGCAACCCCACATTTATTTTACAGCATTCGATTCGAAATAAAAAATGAATGGCAGTCTCTTCTCACACTAATTATTTATTTTGTATAGTTTTCGAATGAGATGAAAAATACTGAAATTCTTCAGTAGCCATGACATTATGCTGTGTGATTATAAGGTGAATATTCAGAATTAATTCTATGGTTGAGGTTATGAACATTGGGTCAGGATTACAGAAAGCCAAAACAGTTTTCGGAATTTCTTTCCAGTCATTCTTGCTAAATTTGGATAACGATTGTTGAAGGTCCTACAGGTCCCTTCAATGATTTTTTGGCATTACCCGTGAATTGTGAAACAACCTGAATCGTGTTTGAATTAGGGCTCGGAATCATATTCGAATAATTCGAATATTCGAATGTTCGAATATTCGAATTTTTCCTCATCGCTTCAATTCGAATATTCGAATTATTCGAATATTCGATTTATTCGATTACTCGTAAATATAATATTCGATTTATTCGAATTATTTGAATGAATTATTTATAATTATTTGAATTAAGCTTAGGTATCATTGAGACACAGCGAAATATTCGAGTAAAGCGAATAAATAAATTCAAATAATATTTTTATTCCATTAAGAGATCAATTTTCTGGCTATTCAAATGTTAGGCATTTGAAACTTAATAACCTATTCAAACCATTGTAAAGTAAGTATTTATTCCGAATTAGAATTTTCACTATTGTTTTTCTGTCCTGTTGTCATAAACATATCTTCAAATTTTTAGATTCTGGATTCATAGTAATGTTTCATTTGCAAATGTTGTTTTCTTTTGAAGAATGCTGTATTCATAACCACCCTTCTCTGAATAAATCAATTGATACAGTTATAAGTTTTTCTGTTTAGAATAAGAGGCCTCATTCAAGGCGAACAGCTTGTAAAATTGGCGAAAAAGCGGAAGTTTTTATTTACAATAATTCCCACCCACGGTTTTCTAGAAGGTTACACTTCGGTCATTTTAATGACACTACCCCGTATACTGTGCAATACTGACATAAACAATATAACGTATACTCCGTTCACGAAAGGTTGAGCACATAGTAGGCGTTTCTTTATTTATCTGAAGTTGGCAGTATTTGCTGTCATAACGTAAAATAAATTGAATGTTGCCGAATGTACCCTGCCTCGTCCGACGAGCTTGTGAGTTATCAGAGAACTCTATGCAATATTGACAACATTGCGTATCAATCTGAAAAGAAAATAAACATCATAACCTAAAATTTTAATACACACAGTGGAATATGTCAAATTATCATGGCCAACGACGGCTCAACCTTTCGTGAACGGACTTTAACAAGGTTTTTAAAATGGCGTCGAACGAGACGGACGTGTCTGATAGAGAGGCTGATGATTATGCAAATAATTGTGAAAATAATAGTGAAAAAGTGTTCAAATGCTGTGCAAAATCGTGTAAGGTGTGCATATGCAATAGATGTTTCGCTATTTTCCACGAAAGCTGCACAAGAAGAATGAAGAATGTGAAAATCATCAATGAAAGAATGATTGAATGCTGCGATAAGAAAATCGAAGATGAAACTGATAAAGATGAGTACAAATCCCTAAAATTGGAAATACACTACCTGAAGCTACTTGTGGAGGAAATGAAAGATAAAAACAAGGTTCTAACATTGAGTAATAAACTACTTCAAGAAAAATTAGGAGAGGTTAGTAAAGATCAAATAGATAACAACTGCGCCGTAATTCCAACCATCAAGATAACGGATGATAACAAACATAAACAAACTGACCTATCATATGCAGACAGAGTAGGCACAAGAGAAATTAGTTCTAGTGAACCGAGAAAGGAAAGTCAAACAATACAACGTAAACAAATATATTCTAAACAGGTTTCAATCCAAGAACAACAGATTAGGTCACAAACTCAACCAATAAAAGCAATTAAAATTACCGAAACGGAAATAGCAAAGAATGAAAAAGGCAATAAGGAGAATCACGAAAAAGAATACCAATGGCAATACCAGAGAAGAAGATTGAACAGGAAAAGAATGGGGACAATAGGAACAAGTAATGAGACAACTAATGATGATTTCGCGGGAGTTCAGAAAAAACTTTGGATTTACATATATAGAGTGAATAAAGCTTGCACCGAGGAAAAAGTACATGGATACATCAAACAAAAAACTGGACTTACCGATAATGAAGTTTGGACTAAAGAAATTCCAGTGAAAGGAAATGGTTTGAACAGATATGTAGTCACTGCACCGATAGAAAAAAGATCTATTTTATAGCTCAGAATTCTGGCCAAATGGAGTAGGAGTCAAACGTTTTGATTTCGATAAGCATGGAGAATTCCTACAAACACTAAATATACAAAAAAAACCTTCTTTTTAGTAAATACACCTGCTGGTAGATTCTTCAAATTTTCGTTCCAATATAAATATTAAGGTGGTAATTTTTTTCGGTTGAAGGAACAATAAAAAACGTAGATCTCTATGGCGACGTTTCGGTGATTTATTTTCCCCTTCCTCAGGCCGAGAGATCAAATGGTAAACGTATCTAATTCTGTCATCAAAACAAGAATTTAGGTTATTTTCAACATCAGTTGCGTTGAGATGTGCACCGTACCTATATTAGCAAAGTCTAACTGATCTAACTGATGTTGAAAATAACCTAAATTTTCCATTTGTTTTGATGACAGAATTAGATACGTTTACCATTTGATCTCTCGGCCTGAGGAAGGGGAAAATAAATCACCGAAACGTCGCCATAGAGATCTACGTTTTTTATTGTTCCTTCAACCGAAAAAAATTAACACCTTAACACCTGCTGGTACATCACAGAGAAGTACACAAAGACAAAATGACCATCCGAATACGTCTAATAAATTTGGGATTTTACATCAGAATGTGAGATCCATAGGAAATGCCAAAGAACTTTTAGAGGCAGTACTGAAGGAGAATGAGGAAGTGAAGGTGTTGTGTATATCAGAACATTGAAAGACAGAAGAACAGCTTCAATATCAGGCAATAGCAAACTTACATTGCAAAACATACTTCTGTCGAGCGGAAAAAAGAACATGGGGGAGTAGCCATCTACACCAAAAATGGGTTACATAGCCCAGTCAAATTAGGATTTCACCTCGGAATGAAAGATAATAAGCTGAAAATTGGTATGAGCCTTTGTTTTGTCATTCTAAATGTTGTCTCAAAAGTCACAAATGAATGCTATCGTGCCGGCGTCTTAAGATATTGAAGGTCAAAGGTCATAAAAATCGGTTTTTTGCGAATATCTGCCTTCCTATTGCTTGAATGAGATTTGCAGTTAGTATGAAAGTTGTAAACTATAAAATTGTCTACAACTTTTGTTTGAACTTTTTTCTCATACGACCAACCGTTTTTGAGGTAGAGCGCGATAAGTGCGCAGCGTACAGTCATATATGACCTAATGCAGGGTCAAGCGTGAGTTACGGTTACCAGTTCGTTGTATGAAGTTAATTATTCACTTAACAATTATAATAATTAAACAATGCCCATTATTTATGTTCTATTTGTTAATTATTTATATTAAATTAAAATAAGTAATTGAATTATTCATATGTTGTATAATTAATATAATTATTATTTTACTATAGTATAGTATTAATTCTGGATTATATATTTCAATTATATTTATATTAAAAAGTATGGAGAATATATTTCACACATATCTTTATTCATCATTCAATATGGCATATTGATTTAATTATAATAAAATTGTAAAAGAAAGCTAATTATCTTCTTCTTCGTCGTCTTCTCCTTGTTGTCGCTCCAAAAAGTTCAGTTCATTGTCATCATCTCATCATCGGTCATATTCATCTCCAAACCTTCCAGAATTTCAGGCTCATATGTGCTTTCTTCATCGGGAATCGGGATTACTTGGATTTAGTGAAGCGTTGAGGCAAGCTTGTCCGTTGCACTGGCCACAAGCTGAAGAACAGTAGTAACGTTTGTTGAAGAGTAACGTCCATGATGATAAATATTGAATGAATTGTTGACCACAGCAGAATTGACTTTCAACAAGAAAAGAAATGAAAGAAATAAATATTATGACAATATTTGATTGAAACGAATATCGAGCCTTGAAAAAGAATCACAAAAGATTCGAAACGTCGGCAAGTATTTAATAAATCAAAATAAAATCTAGTCCAAATTCCTGTCAACAATTCATTCAGTAGTAACGTTCTTATGGGCTCCAGGATTTCATTTTCGAGCATCCAGCCCCATTCTTGAGGTTCTATGTTCTTCCCTTAACACGTTTGAATCTGGTAGTAGACACGATTGAATACTGACGAGCTGCTACACTTGTTGGTGGAAGTGTTAACAATTGTACAGGGTGGGCATATTTCGATGTTTAAGCACTACAACTTTTAAAACAGAGGAGATAGACAAAATCTGATACCCACTTCTCGATCTCTTTTTCTGAGAAACTAACAAGAGTAGTATTCATTTTTGGCTACCTTCTTTTGTTTTCGAGTTATAAGCGAAAATTGGAAAAGTGGCGATATCGAAAAAAACTAATATCTCGGCTAATACTGATGATAGAGCTCTGAAATTAAAACATTATACAGGCATTTTTTACGTAGATTCCAGTGGCGTGCTCGTCTTTTTGCAACATTTCTAATTACGAAGCTATGACCCAAAGTTATGTTTTTTTAAATAGAAACACTAGATTTTCGTGCCATTTTCTGAAAGCTTAATTTTTTCTGATTTCAAAAATATATAACATTGTATGGTTTGTATCAATATAAGTATTGAAAATGGTTAAAAACCTATTTTTATCTGAGTCTCAATATTTTCTATGGTTTCAACTGTTGACGAGCACAGAAAAATGGAGCTTCCTATAATTACCACAATCTCTTTTCAGAAGTCTTTTCATTTCTATGCTCCCTACTCAATTTCTCCAAGATCGAAGAGTAATAAACTGCTGTGAAACTTGATCCTCATTCTAAGTTATTACCTACTGACCTATTACTGTAATCACTATTAGGTATTGAAAAACATTTTTCCCTCGTTTTTTTTCTAATTTAATTTATAACTTTGATCATATATGCGTTATTTCATATGCGATTTGTAATAGACTGGCACTTGTGCGTATATATTCTGGAGAGCAATAAAATATTCTCCTGCATCCATCTCATTATAACTAAGTATATCGATATATAAATTATAAATAAGTTACTTATATCTATTGAAATGTACTTATATCTATTGAAATGGAGTATCATGTGGATCTTTTCGTTATTCGTAATCCATTTTAAGATATAGGAGTTTATGAAATATATCCATGTTCGAATTTTGTGTAGAAATTACTGAAATTAGTTGAAAGCATAGAAATAATGAGATTGACGGAAGAGATTGCTCCTGTTTTATGCATTTTTCTGTGCTCGTCAACATGCCAGTCTAATTCAAATCGCATATGAAATAACGATATATGATCAAAGTTATCAATTAATAGAGAAGAAAGAAACGAGGGAAAAATGTTTTCAATACCTAATAGTGATTACAGTAATAGGTCAGTAGGTAATAACTTAGAATGAGGATCAAGTTCACAGCAGTTTATTACTCTTCGATCTTGGAGAGAATTGAGTAGGGAGCATAGAATGAAAAAGACTTCCAAAAAGAGATGTGGTAATTATAGGAAGCTCCATTTTTCTGTGCTCGTCAACAGTTGAAACCATAGAAAATATTGAGACTCAGATAAAAATAGGTTTTTAACCATTTTCAATACTTATATTGATACAAACCATACAATGTTATATATTTTTGAAATCAGAAAAAATTAAGCTTTCAGATATTGGCACGAAAATCTAGTGTTTCTATTAAAAAAAACATAACTTTGGGTCATAGCTTCGTAATTAGAAATGTTGCAAAAAAGACGAGCACGCCACTGGAATCTACGTAAAAAAGTGCCTGTATAATGTTTTAATTTCAGAGCTCTATCATCAGTATTAGCCGAGATATTATTTTTTTTTCGATATCGCCACTTTTCCAATTTTCGCTTATAACTCGAAAAAACAAAAGAAGGTAGCCAAAAATAATACTACTCTTGTTAGTTTCTCAGAAAAAGAGATCGAGAAGGGGTATCAGATTTTGTCTATCTCCTCTGGTTTAAAAGTTGTAGTGCTAAAAACATCGAAATATGCCCACCCTGTACAGGTTTATTTAGTTTCGTTAATTTGATGAATTGCGTGTAGCGGAAATGGTCAATGTTGTCCTCAGATTTTGGAGCATTATATAATGCCAACAAGATGCGCACTCCATTTTCAAATAATGTTTGTTCCTGGCAATTTTCTTGTTGAAATACTTCCACCAGTTCATCCAAATTGGAAATTTTCCAATGCTCTAGTTCACAGTTTTTTTTCCTTTTTTAAAATCTAATTAATAATAAGTACATAATTAGGGGCATTGTTTATTTTATAATGGTTAGGTAATAATTGACTTTATCCAATCCTACTTACTATTTCTATGCGTAATGGTAGTCATAACACAACCGTAGACATGTCTATGAACCGAAAAGCGAGTGTTATAATAACACCCGCTTATAACTTCCGTAATAAAATACCTAGGAAGAATGAAATGCTTACAAAAAAAAGAATAAAAGGTGGATCGATCCGGAACCTATTTCAGCCATCAAGATAACGTTCTTGCGATTCATTCCAGATTCATTTTTGGAAAACGTGAATTTGAAGTTGCCAAAGTACTTGATTGACACAGAACATACAATATATTGATTGATTAGCGACTCTGATTTGATTCCCGACCACAGAGTAAAGAGGTTTGACGAAATGTTGTCAATGTTTTGACAACTGTTCAAAATTTTTAAATGCAGATTTATTCGAATTTTTACTGAAGAGTCGTGGTAAAGTATAGTATTCATTCGCGGTATGCTCAAAACACACACTGAATACACCACTCGCCTGACGGCTCGTGGTGCCAAATCATCTGCGTGGTTTTGACCTGCATTACCGCTCATTGAATAATATACTATTATACAACGAACTGCTAACCGTAACTCACGCTTGACCTTGCATTAGGTCATATATGCACACTGCGCACTCTTCGCGCTCTGCCCAAAAACGGTTGGTCGTATGAAAAAAAAATCAAACAAAAGTTGTAGACAATTTTATAGTCTACAACTTTCATAATAACTGCAAATCTCATTAAAGCAATAGGAAGGCAGAATTCGCAAAAAAAAACGATTTTTTGACCTTTGACCTTCAATATTCTTAAGACGCCGGCACGATAGCATTGTGACTTTGACTGGGCTATAAGTAAAGGAGAGGAAAGACATTAAGAAGATCTCAAAAAAAGGAAAATTTGAATGTGTGGCAGTTGAATATTATATAGGAAAAAGTAAACAGGTCTGCGTCGCTGTATACAATGACGGAAATGATGATATATTAAATGAGGTATGGAAAAAATTTTTAAAAAAATTACACAATGAAAGTGTGAATGTGGTAATAGCAGGTGATTTCAATATAAATATGAAAAAAATCAAGTAAAAGACGCAACATACTAGATTTAATGGGGACATATAATGTAGAGCAAACAATCCATCAACCGACCCGAATAACAGGGAACTCAGCAACGTGTATTGATGGTATTTTCACAAATAGTGAATTACCATATGAAGTCAGCATTTTTGATGCACACATATCCGACCACACAGCTCAAAAATTGTATTCACCATTGATCAGGCAGAAACAGAGTACAAATATAGACGTATGTTTTCGGAGAAAAATATTCAACTTTTCAAAATTGGGATTCTATGTATGAAATTGATAAGAAAGACACAAATAGCCAGTTTGATCACTTTCACGCATTGTACCAGGAAATCTTCAATAAAATATCCCAATAAAAAAAAATTAAAGTGAGAGGAAAACAAAAAATGGATAAAATGGATCCCGAAACTGTAACCATTAAAGAGAAATTGGATATACTGCTAACGTTAAGCACACACGATGAATCGTTCAGGGAAATGTATAGAAAAACAAAAATAGAGTATGATAATCATTTGAAAAGAAAAACAAAAGATAAATTCGACAGGAAAATTAAAACATCTGAAAATAAAAATAAAACTATGTGGTCTTTTATAAAATCAATGAATAACTCCCGGAAAACAAATCAATTTCAAGTGAATGGAGATCCAACCCATATTGTTAATGATATGAACACCTTTTTCATAAATTCGGCTACAAGACTTACAGAAAATATAACAAGAAACAGAAGTGAACACCAGTATGTGGAAGAAAATAAATCCTTGTTACTAAGACCAATAAATTTAGAAGAAACCAAAGAAATTATAATGTCGTTGAAAAATAAAGATACAAGTCCTCAGACAGCTGAGGAATAGTTAAACCTATGAATCACATTATAAACAACTCCCTCAAATATGGTATTTTTCCAGAAAGCATGAAAAATAGCCATAGTCAAACCAATACATAAAAAAGGTGACATTAATGAATACGGAAATTACTGACCAATAAGCATCCTACCAAGCTCTCAAAAATACTAGAAATAGCATATTGTAGGCAGATCATTAATTTTTTAACAGAAAATGCGTTCTTCAAGGAAAGTCAGCATGGATTTCGAAAGGGAAAATCGATTCAAACGGTTATTTCAGATTTGTATCAAAATATAGTGGAAGCGTTTAAAAAACCCAGGGGCCTGTTTCATTAAAACAACAAGTTACAAGTTTACAGGCAATTTATTACAAGTTGTAAGTTTTTTTGACAATTTTGCGTGTTCATAAAAACAATATGTAGACTTGTAGATACTAGTGAATATCAATTTTTACAGGAACTATTTGACATTATTCAGTGTTTCGCCATTTTTTCTTGACAAATTCAAAAATACACCTGTAAAATCAGAAATATCTCAACAAGTCATTTCTGACCTGTAACATTTTTCAAATATGTAGTTCTTGATTTCATTCAGTCGAAGTTTGTGAACGTGTTATGTGGAATTCTTCGAGTGAAGAAGAATACGCTCTGAATCGAAGAGTGAGGGCAAGGCGAAGACGAGTTTTCGAAAAAGAACGAATGTCAGTTTCCTACATTATTTGAATTCAATGAGAGGTTCCGAATGTCTTCAATAAAATTGCAACGTCTTTTAGACAAAAATAGGAGGAAGATTGGAAAGCTATTCAGATAGAAACCAAGCTCTATCTCCAAAATTGAAAATTTGTTGTGCCCTTCATTGGTTAGGAAGTGGTGGACAGTACCATGCAATAGGGGACGCGCATGGGATATCAAAGAGTAGCGTTTGTAGAGCTCTTATTCTTGTGTTGTCGCAGTGAAGAGATTTTGTTAATGTATTTAAATAGGTGTACGTGAATGAGATTTTGTTTAATGAAAAAAATGATTTGACGCTGGACATGTCTTGTTGTCCGTCATGATGTTGTGACATTGTAGAATTGTTCACACCTGAGAGGCTCACATTGCATTGCTAACATGAGAAGCCATGAAAAGAGGCTCATTCATAGATCGCCATGGTGACCACTCTTTGAATTGTATGGTTGTTTGTGGCCCAGATCTTCAATTTTACTATATAAATGCATCATGGCCCGGTAGCGCACATGATAGCAGGGTTTTAAGAAATCAAATTTATTCAGGCGAATGGAACAAGGTTGGAGACCTCTTCCCAAATTCTATTATATTAGGAGATCGGGCTATCTCTTCTAGATTGGCTGATCACTCCAACCGGTCGTAATCTTGATGATATTGCGGTAGTAAGGTTCAATAGAGCTCACAAATCTACGCGACGGCTTGTTGAAAATTCGTTAGGAGTACTGAAGGCCAAATTTCCTTGCCTTAAGTTCTTAAGACTACAACCATTGTTTGCTGCAGAAGTATTCAAATGATGTGCTGTTATGTGCAAATTTTCTCGTGACGAAGAAAGATTAACTGATTTTCAAGAAGATCCGGAGAGTTGAATGAAAGTATTGTGGAAAATGGAGAATTATCTTCCCCAGCAGCACTCCGTAGAATTGACGAACTTATCAATTATTTTAGATGAAAACAATTAAAAAATTTGATAGGTATATAATAATATGTACATAGACATAACATTTTGAATGTTAATGTAATTTTTCAACTTAAAATAAAATTAATTCAATTTTTCAGAGCTTCAAGTGAATAAGTGGAATAATACAAAACAAAGCTCTCTCTCCAATTTTAATATTTCTAGATTTTTCAAATGTTTCTCCCTCTCCATTATTTCTATAGAGAGTTTCATTTTCTTGCACCGCAAAATTTCTTCCTCACTACTACGTCGGTTTTTGAAATTGGCGCAGTTTTTTCTTCCAGCAACGGAAGGTTGCTCCAGGTGCTCATATGCCAAACCCTTGTGATTCTGAATGAGATTCAAGATATCCCACGTCTCTGATACTGGGAGACCTTCTATAATGGGACTATCTTTCCCGATAATCTCAATTACCAAATATCAATTTCAGTCATTTTGGATTCAGCACCTCCTTCTGAACCAGTCTTACGGCGATTATCAATCTTTTTCTGGAAGTGATGAGAAAGTTATTCCTTATCTTGTCGAATGTTCTAAAAATTTCATCATCTTGGATACTCACCATGGTCTTTTTCTAATATTCTGCCAAAAGACATCCCTTGTGTAAGTAAAATATTTACTCTGAGGAACTAGCCCAAACTTAATGACTTTGCATGAAATTTTTTTCCACTCATTCACTTTATTGCCTTTTGTGAGTTTATCTGAGAAAGCTCCCGAGTATACTTTCAGAGTCTCTTATCAGTTTCCAAATTTCAATTTTTCCCTCCTGCTTTTGAACATTTTGTTCGAATTTATATTAAATACCAGTGATGAATTATTTACAATGACAGTTCAAAATATTGAGATTTTGGTAACTAAGGTAACATTGAAATTAATTCGTACAGTTGTAGGAACTCTGAGCCGTATTCGGTGTGAAATGAAAACATTGTACATTTTTAGGTTCACTACAAGTACTTGTACTTGTAAAATTGTAACTTGTAACTTGTTGTTTTATGAAACAGGCCCCAGAATCTGCAATGGGAATTTTTTTGGATTTGACTAAGGCATATGACTGTTTGAGTGTAGATGAGTTGATGAGAAAATTGAAAAATATGGCATACGAGGACCGGCTTTAAAATTGTCATATTTTGCATCTAGAAAAACAAATGGTACAAGTGGAGTCATAGGAGTCAGGGAAAAGTGTTCAATTCGACTTGGAGGAGATCATTTGGGAATTCCGCAGGTAGTATAGCTGGTCCCTTTTCTTCTTTATATACATTAACGAATGGCAAGATACATGGCTATGAAGCCCTGAAAGCTCTATATCATGCGACAATAGAGTCAAGGCTGAGATTTGGAATGATTTTCTATGGAACATCAAATATAGAAGATTTGTTCATATTGCAAAAGAAAGCACTAAGAATAGTGAATAATGAAATACAATGAATCATGTAGAACTTACTTCAAGAAAAATGGAATACTGACAATATATGCCTTATATATACATGAGTGCTTGTTGTTATGAAGAAAACGACCATCTTTTTCAAAAAATATCGAATGAAAAATCATCCACGAAACAAGAAGTTTGGACTACATTCCCCAAATTCAAATTAACAACAAGTCAAAAACAAGTAGAGTACAGATGCCTGAAACTTTTCAATTCATTGCCTGGCAATATAAAAAGCAATTCAGGACACCAGAACTTTCAAGAAGAAAATATAGGAGTTCCTATTGAATTTAGAGCCCTAAATATGCAAGTTATACTGGATGAAATATATATACATATATGACACTGTTTCACTTCATTTTCACATTTTCATGTTTTGTCAATATGGAATCTGATTTGAAATAAAGTACGATTTATTATTATCGACTTGAGCCTATCTCAAGAATTTTATTATTATCGACTTGAGCCTATTAGCGTAGAAAGGGTGTGATTTTTCATACCCCCTAGCGATCGGCTATCCCACTCCCTACTAAGGGAACATTCACTCATCCCGGATAGCAAGTATCAGGGGATTGAGCTCTGAGGTCTTCGGTGTTCTTCTTCTCCTGGGTCCTGGGTTGTTCGTCCTTCGTTGCTTGGTACTGGATCTCTCGGTTGACGTCGTGTAGTTGGTTTGCAATGTTTCCCTCCATGGTTGTTCCTGGTGTCCATCGTGACCTACAAACTTCCTTACCGTTCTAGCAGTACCAAGAAGCACTGCTTTTTGCATTACTTTAAAAAGGTTTTCATCCAAATTAGCTCCTTGAGTTGGACTTGAGGCTCTTAGGAATAATTCCTGTGGTTGATATGAGAATCGGAATGGTTCTGGTACTAGACATTCCCCACTGCCTTTGATCTGAAGTTCAAGCTCTCGATATTTCGATATTTTTTCAGCATATTTGACGTAGATTGTTGTTATTTGGGATGGCTACGTCTATGAGTATTGCTTTCTTCTCTTTTTTCTTCACTAGAATTATGTCTGGCCTGTTATAGCAACTGTTAAATTGGTAAGTACTGTGCGATCCCAGTATAGCTGTAATGGTGGTTCTCCAGTATAACTTCAGGCTGATACTTATAATATGGAATTGGTTCGGATTGCAGCATCTTCAGTTGGATGGCGAGTTCCTGATGGAGTATTGTACCAACTGCATCATGTCGACTCTTATATTCATTTCCTGCAAAATTTTGGCAGCCTCCTGTAATATGTTGGATTGTTTCTGATGTTTGGCATCCGTAGCGGCATTTATCGTGTGAGGCTTCTATCCTTCATGATATATTTTGATAGTTTTTGGTTTGCACTACTTGGTCTTGAATGGCAAGGAGAAAACCTTCTGTTTTCAGGAAACAATCTTCCAGAAGTCAGCCAGTAGTTCGACGCAGGAATGTCAACATGTTCTGGGTGACCTCGTCCAGGTGTCTTCCATGTAGGGGCTTTTCTTTCCATCTTTGAATTTTATCACTATCCGTCTGTGTGGTGTTTTCATGAGGGGTGTCGCTTAATAATAGAGGTGTTGAACCCATCTGCTTCGATCAGTATCTTATGTATGTCCGATGTGTTTGACTTGTTACAAAGTAATTTCTTAAGTTGCGTATCTGTTCAGCCGCTATTTTCTTTATGTCCACGAAGCCTTGCCCGCCTTGAGTTCTTGGAATTGTTGTTCTTTCAACACAGCATTTGGATGATGTTTGTTGGCCTTCGTACACAGTGTTCTCATTTTCCGTTGGAGATGATCGAGATCTGTATTACTCCACTTTACGATTCCGAAAGAGTAGGTGAGAACTGAGCAAGCGTAGGTGTTAACAGCTTTTGTGAGATTTCTGCTGTTCAGTTTCGTTTTCAGAACGCTCCTCATTCTTCTGGTGAACTCCGCTGTTAGTTCGTCCTTTATCACTCGTTGGTCTATCTTTGACATTGTTTCATACCTAGGTATTTGTATAGATCACCTGCCAGCATTGCTTTAATTTCCTCTCGTTAGACAAGGTGAGAGGTGTCTGTTGGATTTTTCTCCTGCTATATTTATGGAACGACATTTGTCCAGTCCAAAGTTCATGCTGACGTTTTGGTAAAACTTCTCCACAAGTCGTAGTAGACACTCTAGTTGGTCTCTGTTGCTGCAAACAGTTTCAAGTCATCGACGTATAAAAGGTGGTTTATCAACATTGTGTGTGTGTTGCCTTTGAGGTTGAATCCCTTTTGAAGGATTTTAAAATACTTGATAACGGGTTCCTTGCCATGCAGAACCACAATGAACTCAAAGAGTCTCCCTGAAAAAATTCCTCTCTTGATGGACACTGTGCCAGTTCTTATGCCTGTTCCGCTGATTTCGATGTTGGTGCGCCAAGTTGACATACTGTTTTGAGAAAGCTCACTATTCTCGGATCTACTTATAGATTCTAGAACTTTTATGAGCCGTTCATGCGGCATGGAGTCGAAAGCTTTCTTGTAGTCAAGATAAGCCGTGAGTCGATAATCAGTTGTTCTTTGGATCCCATTGCCCCCTGGAGCATCCTTTCTGTTCCGATGCAATTATATATTTCGTTCGCAATGGGAGTATAGTCGACGTGTAATGCAAGAGGTTATGAGCTTGTACATAGTTGGCAGGCAAGTCACTGGCCTGTACGTTGCTGGGATCGTCTGTACTTTGGTGATTTTTTGGCAGAAGATAAGTTACACCCTCTGTCAGGAAGGAAGGCATACTTTCTGGAACTCGTAGAATTTCATTCACTGCGTTAGTTAAATTACTATGTAAACAGTTAAATTTTTTCAGCCAGAAACTGTGGAGCCCGTCTGGACCAGGTGATTTCCAGTTGTGCATTTCTTTGAAAATTTCCGAAAGCTCTTGTGGTGTTATGACTGTAAGGGGCATTTGTTCGGTGTTGGTTTGAGTTTTCTCTTCGTCTTTTATCCACTCTGCATTGTGTTGTAAGAAGTAGGTGTTGACAGTGTTCGGTCCAAAACTTCTCCATGTCATCCTTATTCGGATAAATGTTTGAGGAGTTCTGTTGTTTTCCATCCAGATTTCTGTAGAAATTTTTCTCAGAGTTTTCAAAGGAGATGTTATCTTGCTTCCTCCTGTTGCTCTCTTTATATCTTCGTAATCTCTCGGAGTAGACACTGAGTTTTTGTTTCAGTGTGTCGATGCACTGCTTAACTGTTGTATTATCTTCCTTATAGCTGGAGTGCTTGCGATTTCGATAGATAATCGATTCTACCAACGATTTCAGCTTGATTGTTCTTATTCCATTTTCATATTGTGTCAGCCTTCCTATGTCCTGCCGACAGAGCGTTGAACTTTTTCCTCCAGCCTTCTTTGCCAGTGAGGTAGGCGAGGTTGTGGACAGGGTTGAATTGTGTGCTGTCTTGGTTTGGTCTTCATCCCTGCACTTCCACTACAGTTGTTGCGGCACAATAAAGGATAAGATGGATTGTTTCCAGTTGTGTTGCCATTGAGAGGAACTTTGGTATGACATCGGTGTTCATTATCTTGAGAATGACCGCTAGTTTTTGGATGATGATCCTGGGTAGTGTTGGTCTGGAGAGTGGATCGGTGCCGTTTATTCGATGAATATTCTGCACATTGCTGATTGCAGACGTTCCACCAGTGCTTGCGTTCATCGTCCGAAGAATTAGCCTGAGATGGTATGTGTTCAGTCTGTGTCTCTTCATTCGTGCGGACATTTTCTTGGAGCGGAATTGTAGTTCTGTTGTACTTCCTTCTCTTGTTGTTTCGCTGTTGTGATATCTGTTTTCATGAGTTGTGTGTTCTTCTCTAGTTCGGTTTTCTTCGATGTTCAATTCATAACAACTTCATTTTAATTTCCTGTAGCCTATCTTCTGAGATAAGTTTGTTTCTAAGGATTACGCGATACTGATCAGCTATCCTCTGTTCAGTTACTTGTAGGTCTGGAAAACATCGCTTGAATTCATTGAATAACCGTTGTCTGTATCCAGTTTGTTCTTGACCCATGTTTGTTATTTTGAAGTAGTAGATGCGCATGATCGTTTCATTATACAACTTGTCCATTTCATGCGTCTTCTGGGTAACCCTGCTGAGGTGAACGCTGGTTGAAGATCTTGCGTAGCACTCACTGTAGGGGTGACACTGCTGTTGTTTGTCTCCTTGGTTCTTCTGTTGAGCTGTAGTGTTTTGTATGACAGTGGCCCGCCTCCTCAGCACCCTGCCACTGACGTCCCGCATGCTGTCATGTCCAGCGCCAGCTCCAGACATCCCTGACGATCCTCAGGCAGCGACTCAATATTCCTATTCCTTAATTGCACATCATTATGGGTTGCATTTTATACCTACTGCCAGGTTTAGCTCGGGGTACCTCGGGTTTGCTAAGCCCGTACTCTAGAATTTACCATTCCAGAGCCCCTGAGGGCTTATATTATTATTATTATTATTATTATTGTTGTTATTTCTCAGGGTGGTTAATGGCCGTAATTAGCCGTAAACCATTTGTTTTGCATTTTATTATTCAGAATTTTTCAGGAAATCCTCATCAAAATAATTTCAGTTAATTTCAGACGTTACAAGAAATTATCAGTTAATGATTTTAAACCCTTTCAAATCAAATTCCAAGAAAAAAAATGCAAAATAGTTCCAAAGTTCCATGTTCCATCATTCGAATGAATTCAGGTAAATTCCCTCTCTGTCTGCAATGCCACATTTTTTATCCCCTTGGTTGACGCACGTGTTGCTAAGTTCGTATTCAAGTGAAATGTGCAAACAAGGAGCAATAAATCGAATGCAGATTTCACAACAGACAAGAATTCGTTTGAAAAAGAAATGCCGAAGAATGTAAATACCTTCTATTTTTACAAGTACCTATTACATAAACACTTGGGGCACAATAGACCTCGAGGTTGCAGAGCACTACTGTATTCCTGTTTTAAAACTATCAAATTATCACCTACATCTAACAGTTTAAAAAGATAAAACACCCCCTAAATATTAGGTGGTATATGCTACTCACATCACTAGATGAACATTCTGAAATCCAAACATTCGAATATTCTAATATATTCGAATAAATTCGAATTATTCGAATATTTCGATGTATTCGAATATTCGAATGAATTCGAATAAAAATTCGAATAATTCGAATAGAATTCGAATATGAAGCATGAAACGAATATTCGAATTGATTTATCCGAAAAATTCCGAGCCCTAGTTTGAATACATGGGTAAACTTTTTTTCTATGACATCCATGATCATCGAACATTTGATGATTTCAACCATAGAATATATTTCAAAATTTACCTCATAATCATAGAGCCATTTCATCGTACAACACATTTAAAGAAAAAAACAAATGTCAAATATCGATGAAATGGTATATTTGTTAAGAATAAAAATAAAGGATACGTTCCCAAAAAATCAGCAGTGTTGTTCTGAGAGCAGCAGATTAAGAAATTTTTGATAGAAGCTCCAAATGACTTTTTTCTGATCAGAAAAAAAACATTTTCATTTTACTCAATTCAGACATTATGAATTGAAGAAAAATTCGTTTCCTTCGTCCTTCGCATTATAGCGTAGCTATATTTTGATTTCAATTGATCAAACTTTTCCTATTTCAGTTCTTCGGATTTTTGCTGCATGGTGTTATATGGACTAGATGCCTTTCTGAAGTACTCTCTGCTCTGAAAAAAAAAAGGAGAAATAGCACAGGGAGAAAAAACAATCAAAAACGATCTCAGGTTTACTGAATGAAAACATTTTTTGAAAAAAAAAACCAATTTATAAATTTAAAATGGTTTAATTGGTCCTGTCACCATATTCAAATATTTATGTTTATGTTATTTAAATAGTTATTATTTTTCATTATGTATATAACAGTTTGAAGGTTTGTTGAATCTTTTATATTTAAGTTTTGATTTTTTTTGAAATATATTTCTTATTAAACTGATCTTTTCGTTTTAGTGATCAAATTCTGTACTAAACGAATTTTTGGTCATATTGTGATCCGATTGTAGTACCTACTTTTCAGATGCAGTTTCTGAAGATTCAATAAAGGCACTCTATCTTGGATTCTTGGCGGATGTTTGTCAAAGCGTTTGAAAGGTTATTGTTGCCCATTTTATGAAATTCCTTGGTGCCTCTTCGAAAAAA